>JAGKRZ010000098.1:0-66944 GCA_020002355.1 Intubia oerlemansii
GGCAAAAAAAAAAAAAAAAAAAAAAAAAAAAGAGCTTGCTTTTTTTGCTCGGGGTTTCTGCCCTTTTTCTGTCCCGTCTTTTTTTTTCTTCTTCTTTTGCTATCAACGCACGGTCAAAGAAAAAAATGGGCGAGTTACAGTTGCGATTTGCCAGCAAAGAAGGAAGCAAATCAATCCTTTCCGGGCTTGTTTGGGATGTTGGTGGTAGGTACTGCAAAGCCTTTGGCCGCAAATGTTGCTAAAAGGGTTGTTGGCTTTTTACCTCCTGAATTGGTGTATCAATAGTCTGCTGGTCGCGCCGCAGCGGCGGAGACACACGTGCAACTGGTTGCGCGGCGCAAAAGAAAGGACGCCGCCTTTTTTTTCTCTCTCTTGTAGTGGGATAGAACCGTTGTGCAAGATTAGGTTTGTGGCAGTAGCTTGAACTTTTCTGTACTTTTTTTGACGCTGGAGTACTCCGTACAACGAGGTGGTCATAGCACCAACAACTGGAGCACAGAATGGAGCACGAAATGGAGCCTGAGATGGAGCCTGGAATGGAGCAACCCAACCGCTCAACAGAAAAAAGCTTGTGCTGATCGGCCCAATAACTCTGCTGCGGCCAGCAGTTTCGAGGCAGTGCAGATCGCTGGCAGAACGAGATGGTCGTTTGCGAACGAGAAAGACATCTGCAACGGTTCCTGTCAGCAAAAGTCTATATCCGTGAGAGGGACAAGCACGAGTGATGCAAAATGTCGAAAGTCGTACCTCGCAACGAGTGATGGGGCCAGTTGGTGGCGTATTTTTTTTTTCTCTTTCTTGGTCATTTATTCATGGGGGGACAGGGGACCCCTGGCGGTAAAAAAAAAAAAAGGACAAGGCGTACGAGGACGGCAGGAAAGACTCGTCTTGCATCTCTTGGCTGGCGCCTCTCATTGCCTGTTGGTGATAGCACTGTTTGTGTGTTCGTGCTAAAAGAAGCCACTGCGGTTCCGATGAGCTGGGTCTGCCAACGGACGCCTGCCGGATGCAGCTGGCAGGCATCGAAACCTCTGGGCCTTGCGGGAGAGACGGCAGGGGCGGCAACACCAGAAATCAGACAGGTGATGTAGGGTACTCTCGTATGGCACATGATGAGGGGAATCCTGAGACTGCCAGGGTTGTCGTCCTTTTACGGCACATGCGGCAATGTACATGTACTCGTATGCCCGCCTGGTCAGAAGGAGGGGGGTTGCATCTGGCTGGCATCAGCCCGGTCAGGTGGGGATCGGGTGACAGAGACGAGGGTGCTAGACGAGATATCGCACACAGGACGTGGTGATGATCGGCGCAGGAAGTACGTCCTAGTCTTGGGTGTGGTGATGCCTGCCTGGCAGCCGAAGATGACAAGTGGGCAAACCGATGGAGGGGGTAGAAAAAACCCTGTAAATCCGGGGCCTATGTCCTTTTGGAGGGCAGAACACCCTTTCTACAGCTACACGCTCTTTCCCTCAAATAAAAATACGGCCGTTGTTTTTGGCAGGTGCGATCTGCATGTTTTTTGCCACTTCGCAGCATTGCAGCTTTGCATCATCATGAGGGAAGGCGCGATGGAGATGGATGCACAAAACGCTCTGCGAAAATAACGCGGCCAAAGTCATCATTACGCAACGCATGGTGCCACATGGGGAAAGAGAGCATGGTCAGGGGAAAAGCGCGACAAGCCTGCTCAGGAACAGAAGGCGCTAGGGATTCTCAGGGACTAGCGTGGGGTCCTGCATGGCGCTAGAGCACTAAAATGGCAGGGCGGAAGTGGAAATACAGCAAAGGTACTAGCGTACCTTTTTGCGAGGGAGCAGGGAAGGAGCGACCAGTGCTCACAGCTAGTGTGGGAGGTGCTCCAGTGCTTCCCGTCCCTCTGTGCTCCCCAAAAATGACAGCCAAGCGCCAGCTCCCGCGAAAATTAACGGCCGTTATCATCTGCATTGCCGCATGTACCGGTGGTCCGGGCTTTTTTGCCATTGCATGGAATTGACGTGGCCAGGTGGTGGAGAAACACGCAAGGTCCACGGCGCGCAGACCACCTTCGAGCAACATTTCTTATTTCCGAAAAAAAAAATAGTGAAGAATGCTGAAACGTTGATAAAACATCAACGAAAAATAAAAGCGCAAGTGTGATACTGTTACCTTCCCTGCAATGCTCAAAAGTGGGCTGGTAGCGCCCGTTTCGTGAGAGAAAAAGGCAGTCGCGACCGATGTTCTTCTCTCTTCGGCATTGGCGGCTAAATTTGTAGGATACGAAGTACACATCTTAGATAAAAAGAGTTTTGACAGGACGCTGTGTCATAAAAAAGCAGCCACAATACAGCCGGCAACTTACCGAGGTTGGGCATGATAGACAAAAGGCGGGCGGCAGTGAGACATACGATACGAGCTGAAGAAGACCTGGGTGAGAATGTAGATCAGCCGGCCCGAGGGTGGGCATGGTGCAAATTAAAAAGTGACAGATGAGCGTGAGAGCAAAAATACATGTAGAACAACTCTGAGAATATGATATCAAGGTGATGTAAACAGTTGGCCTGTCCATTCAAAATCGAGCAGGATTTGTCGTTGAAAAATAAAAATAGCGCGAGGCCGTCTGGCGTCGTCAAATCGCACGTCCTGCCAAGCGACGCCTCGAACAAGGAAGACGTAAACGGAGAAATGAACTACTCAGACATGAGCTGGCGGGTGAGTCCTACATGTCTAGGGAGGAAAGAGGAGAAGGGCAAAGGCGGTTTGAGAGGAAGCGAAGGCGTGTCGAGTCAAGGCGGCATTCTTCCACTATCTGCGAGGAGTTCTGAGACAAGGGACGGGAGATGACGGACATGAAGAAGTCTTCCCGTTGAACTGTACCTGGCTAGGTGGATAGGTAGGTGCAAAGCCAGCGGGTGAAGGGCCCTGTTGTGTATCCCGCTATTATCAAAAATCGGTTAAAAAAGCTTTCATCACGCAAATGTCTGTATGCATACCTCATCGACTTCCATACTCGTAGATATGTAACGATATTTAGGTAGCATAGCCAAGCAAGTAGGCATTTTAATACCGTGCCTGTTGTCACCTAATTTTTATTGAATGGTTTTTTTTTTTTTTTTTTTTTTTTTTTTTTTTTTTTTTTTTTTAGATTTCCATTTTTTTAAAAAAAAAATAATTAAAAAAAAAAACAGACCCAGCGAAAAAGATCGAATATCCGATCTCGTAAACTCTACACCGTATACTTTTTTTCTCTTCCATTTTCGATAGCATAGAATCTCATGCAACACAGATAACCTAGGTACACCTTAATCACGTCATCTCTACAGCCTCAGAGATGGAATCAAGAATGACCGCGCCACACGGTCGGTCTACGGAGTACATGACGCAGCCGCTGGTATCATGTTTCTCAGACATATCAAGCATCCAGGCGGAAGAGCATTACAACACGCTGCAGATGCCGTGAAATGTTGCCTCAGCGGAAGAATAAGTAAAATAAATAAAACAAGATGGGATACAACAATGCTGTAAGATATCTCTTCTGCACTTCTCATCACCTTTTTTAATTTTATTTTATATATTTTTTAATTACTCAGCCTCACGGGCAACATCTCACACATTCGTCACGACCGCCACTCGTAACCATATCATCCTCATTACATCATGCATGTAGAATGCCTCAATTTAAAGAAAATGAACATCAGACACGAAAATGCCATTTTCATCGTCTGATCATTGACGTTCCTTTTCATCCCTTTCGCGGGCCGTCACAGCGCACGTGACCGTATTTTGGCGTGCGCGTGTCCGAAAACGCCCCACTACGCGGGGTGGCTAGTGGCACCAAAGCAAGGCATCCTCGCTGTGGCGCTTCTCGTATCGCGGGCTGCCGTGGCACTTGGCAATGGACGGCGTCTTTCGGTTTCTCCTCTTTTTTTTACCCGTCCTCTTTCAGCCAAACCCAGCTCAACGTCTTCCACCCTTTCTCGGCGCTGCACGACTCGCGCGGTTGTCGTCTACATTTTACGACACTATTGCTTTGTTGTTTTTGTTATCGCTAGCGGCACACTTGTCATCCCTTTTCAGCATTCATTTTGTTCCGGGGTTGTTGCTGCGCGCAGTTGGGCAGATCGCAACTCGTCATTGGCCGGATTGCTGATTTCTCACGATTTCAGAAGAGAAACATCGTCATCGACATCATCGTCCCATCACCATCTCTCCCGAGGGACGCCCCATCGCCGTCCTCCGATGCCGCCCTGGCTGGTCCAGACGACTTTTGTTTTATTTACAAACACGACGTGAGCCTCTCACAGTCCGTGATGCACCGACGCGCCGTTGCGATCTGATTCGGCCACCATGGACCACCCCTCCGACGACGTGGCCTCGCCGCCCGCCGACCAGTTCTGGGATGGTATGTGGAGGAAGTGTTGATGGAAGGAAAGAAAGATTAGGGAGGCAGGCTGTGGCTAACCTTAAAGACCTTACATCAGCCGTCACAACACCGTGCGGCAACCACGAGGAGATTGACGATGCGCTGCGCGAATGGCTCAGTCTCGTGTCGGACCACCGCGACTCGGTGCTGCAGGACGAAGACGACCTAGCCCGCTGCGCAAAGTATCTGCTCGACAGCCCGTTGTGCGCCGACCCCGACGTGCGCGACTATGTCCACACGCAGATTGTCTACAGCCTGCTGCAGGAAGACGAGGCGCGGCCGCTGCACGCGATTGCCATCTACCTGCTGCTGGCCGGCCGTCTCGACGCGGCCGTCTTTACGCGCATGATCGATGCCGGCTGTTTTGGCCGTCTGGTCGATCTGATCAAGAACATTCTCGAGCACGACCGCCGTCTGCACCGCCTGCTCCTCGAGCTCATGTACGAGATGGCCCGCATCGAGCGCGTGGCCGTGGCCGACCTGCTCCATGTCGACGATGCCTTTGTCGCCTACCTTTTCCAGCGGATCGAAGACCTTTCCGACGACATTGACGACCCATACCACTATCCCGTGATTCGCGTTCTGGTATGTTTGTGACAGCTCGGGGAGTTTGGCATCACGCGTTTAATGAAATATAGGCTAACACTTTTTTTCACTTTTTTTTTATTGACAGCTCGTTCTCAATGAACAATACATGGTTGCAGCCACGGCAGTTGCTGCCAATGCCGCCAGTGCGTCTGCCGATGCTGCGGCGAATGGCCATGCGCCGCCCCTGTCGCCCATGGCAGAGTTGACGAACCGCGTCGTCAAGGTGCTCAGTATCCGCGGGCCGGACTTCCGCACGTTTGGCGAGAACATTATTCTTCTGCTCAACCGCGCGACAGAAACGTCACTCCAGCTGCTTATTCTCAAGCTGCTCTACCTGCTGTTTACGACACATGCGACATACGAATACTTTTACACAAACGACCTGCGCGTCCTTTTGGACGTCATCATCCGAAACCTCCTGGATCTTCCCAACGAGTCTGCCTCGCTGCGCCACACCTACCTGCGCGTGCTCTACCCTCTCCTCGCCCACACACAGCTCAACCAGCCGCCGCAGTACAAGCGGGATGAGATCCTGCGCGTTCTTTCCATCCTGTCGGGCACCGGCAATGCCCACTTTGCCCCGGCCGACGAGACCACGCTGCGTCTCGTGGACCGTGTCAGCAAGGTGGATTGGCTGGTCTCGACCGATGAGCCGGAAGAGGCCAGCGATGCACCGGCAAGTCCAACAGGGACGGCCGGAACGATGGACACGGCCGACTCGATCGGCACAGCCACGGCGCGCACCAGCACCGTGTCGTCGTCTGGCAGTCTGTTGACGGCGGGCAGCAGCTTCACGACGGACGATCTCGGCGCCTCCAAGTCCGCCACCTCTTCTTCGACCGAAGACCCCACGCTTGTAGCGAACCGGTTCTTTGGTCTGCACCTGTCCCCCGACGATGGCACCCAGGGCGGCCGGGATAGTCGTGCCAGCGTGGCCGACGTGGCCACCGTCATGGAGAAGCCGGGCGTGGAAACGCCCAGCCGCGGAGCTGATGCTCATGCGGCTGGCGACGACGACAGCCGAGCGATCCCAGCTGTTGTCGTGGAGTTTGAGCCCGACGAACGGAATCTTGTGGGCCATGTCGCCCAGCCACTGCCCACCACCACGCAAGCATCATCCCATGCACCGGCACCACCTCTGCCGAGATCACCGCCCAAGGTGCCCAAGGCGCGCCAAAAACGAGCTCTGCCGGCCGTGCCCAAGCATCGACACGGCTCGCCCGTGAAGCCGCCGCCGCCACCGCATGCCGCCGTCGCCGCCGGGGCTGCACTGTCGGCCGGTGGTGGCGCCGCCGGCAACAGCAATCTGCGGTCCGTCTCGACGAGCGCGCTGCCCGACAACCTGCAGTCGACCGCAGCAGCAGCGGCGGCAGCAGCCAGTGCTGCTCATCCACACACCCAACAGCCGCCACCCATCGTCACAGTGACAGGCGTTGCCAACGGTGCTGTGGCCAAGAAACTGCCTCCCAAGGCACCGCCACCACGACGTGTCGGTCGTCTGCGTCACGCAGCGTCCAATACAAACCTAAACCACTCGGCCATGGACAAGGGATGATATCCCCAACCTATTATACTCTTATTGTTGTCCTGTTTGGCTATCCATTTATTGCTCTTTTTTTGCGTACTCATTTTTTTCAGCCCGGCGTTTTGTGGGAATGTTTCTTGTTGGCCTGATGTGCTTTTCTTCTCCTTCTTGTCTCTTTTCCTCTGTACCTGTTTTGATTTTGCTGTCACGACATTGCACACTATATTGCTCTCTGACTTGTTGAAAAGCTCGTTGGATATCTTTTTTTTTCTGAAAATATTAATACTTAATCCAGAGGAATCCTGATACATTATTTTTACACGGTGTTTTGCGAACACGTATATGTCCTCGTTAGGTAACGAAATAGATTTTGCACTAAAAGCTCAAGATCGATTGCGCGATACTCGTTTTGTTTTTCTTTCTTTCTTTCTTTCTTTCTTTCTTTCTTTCTTTCTTTCTTTCTTTCTTTCTTTTTTTGTGTTTCTTCCTTCTCTTTTTTTTTTCAGGCCGGTCTACATTAGTAGGGTGAGATGAGCTTAAAGTCGCGTTTAGGCGAGCTACTACTGATTCATGAACCACGACTAGCGCGCCTTCCGTTTCTGATCGGTGAACTCGATAGTTTGGAAGGAGCCAGCCTCTATATGAACACAAAATCGCCCAATTTTTTCATCAAACTCCTTTGTGATCATCCTACATACTCCAAACATGCCGGGCATCCTTCGTCTTGATATTCTCTCAGACCAACTTCATCGTCCACCCACCATACAGACATGATGGATCAAGGCGATGGCTTCTGGCGAAAAGTCGCCGACAAGTTCAAGGATGTTGGCCGAAGCCTCGAGCGACACATATCGATGGGATGGAAGACGTTGTCTAAACGGTAAGTTGAGATATTACTGATCTCGTATTCTGTTAGAAACACGTCCTTTTTTGCTTCTGACAAGACGGCCGACAGTCCCGAGTCTCCTGAGCCTGTCGTGAATGTGCAGCATGCGAAGAAGGCGGTCATGGAAGCACCTGGCGATCTGGCTAGTCAAAATGCCATGCCTTTGGCGCGGCCTCTTCCCATCATCGACGGCACCGACTTGTGGAGCAGGGCATTTCGCGAAGCCTTGACAAAGTCTGGCGTTGACCCCACGACATTGAACGGCAAGAGTATCACGGAGCTGTTTGAGGGCCTCCAGGCGCCCAACGGCGAGGACGGAAAGTCGCTCCTGTCCAAGGGCACAGAGGCTCTGGAAAAGCTATTTGTGCCATTCGGAACGATCACGAGAATAAGGGACCTCGCTCGTCCATTTGCGAGCGTGAATCCCGATGCACAATCTGTTGTTTCCGCTGTTCGTGCAGTGACTGCGGTGAGCTCAATATGCATGCCTGGGAAATATTTCCCTCTTTGACCCCCCCCTCATTATTTTGTCCTTTTTTTGGTTTCTAACTATGTACTTCCTCCACTGGTTTCTAGATTGCTGTAGCACTGGCCTCCATGGATATCTCGTTGGCCAAGCAGATCAAGTTCATGCTCCAAAGCCTCCCCTACATTGACGGCTGTGACATACTGGGCCAGCAGGGTGCGAACCCCGATATTCACGACGCACTTGTACTCGTCTATGGCGAGATGCTGAACTTTTGGGCGGAAGCAAACAAGGTGCTCTCCAAAAACGGGATTGTCACCAACGTCAGGATCGCCATGTCGAAGAAAGAGTTGACTAGTTCGATAGACAAATTTGTCAGTCAGGTCACAAACCTGAACAATCTTGTGCAGAAGGAAGTCTGGGCCATCAACCAGGGCATCATGTCGATGGCACTGAATCAGCAAAGTAAGTCGAAACGCAACGTATAACATTTATACAAGTCTTCATGGTCGACAGCTAACAAACCAGTTGAAACATGGTTAGGAGGCCCTGCGCTCAAGGAGCCCCAGCTTGCTGTGTATCGAATGGCGATCCGACACCGTTCCGCCAAGGCGTGCAAGTATCTGTTGGAAGACAGAACATTTGCACAATGGTATGAGGCCGGCGAATCGTCCAACGACAGAGTTCTCACGATGATGGGCCCTATCGGCGTGGGAAAGACGGTCACAATGTCTTATGTGATCGAGCACATCTACAAAATCTCCAGTGACTCTGTGCCCGCGCCCAAGGTCTGCACATTCTTTTACACGGAAGAAGCGCACAACCACCTGGCGAAAGTCTATGCTGTCCTGGCCAATAAACTCTTGAGCAATCTCGAGGGCCTCAAGCAGAATTTCTGCGAGGCGTATAAGAGGCGCATAGCCAAAGACGACTTGCTCGCAGAAAGCGGCCTCTTTGAGTTTTTGGAAACATGGTTTGCAGAGACACTTCCGGGTCTTGGACGAACGATCATCTTTGCCATCGACGGGATCGACAAATTCAGAACCGAAGACGCCCAGACACTTGTCAGCTCTCTGTGCAGACTCGCCGAGTCCAGCCCACGCCTCAAGGTGTTCTTGACAACAAGACCGGATCCTGCCATCATGCGTCGACTCAAGGACCACCCCAAGATCACCATGGCCAGCAGCATCGAGCGGGACCGCCTCATTGCCAACGACGTGGTGGACGAATTGCTCATCGGCCGTGATGAGCACGTCAAACATTTCATCAAGGAAACACTCAGCGAGCGTGCGTCCGGAAATGCCCAGTGGATCAAGTCCACTGTCCAAACGCTCGAAATAAAAAAGATGCATGCCATGGGGACGACCAAACGGCAGCTCGACAAGACCCCAGAGCCCGCTTAGATATTAATATGATAGTTTCAATAAAAAATTTGTATTCAAGGCCACCTACCTACATACCTATCTACCTTTAGGTACCGTTAACAATAAATACAAAACATGATCTACTAGGTAGCACCCTCATACCTAGCGTGCGCCTAAATAGGTGTCCAAATCCTACCATCGCTTGTCAGGTACCGGGCGATCGTTTCAACACGTTTGCAACCCACGTCGATGGCCCATTCAACATCCACACGGCCGTCTTCTCTTTCCAAAAACTCCCTCACCATGTTCTCAACGAAAGGAAAAATAGAATCCCAGCCGTCACGACGTTCATCACGCGTCCAAGCTTTGCATATATGCTTGAACACAGGCACGGAATACTGTATGCTCGCAGCGTGTTGGCTCTTGAACAGAACCACGAGGTGATGCAGGGGGCCGCCTAGTTCCAGTATGCAGCGTGCTGCTTCAGTGAGGGAGTCTCGATCAAAGTAGCTAGAGCTGATTTCCGACTGCTGCAAGACTCGTCGGAAAAGAGTCTCGGAACCAAAGGTGCCTGCCACAGCGAGGGCATCGACCCAGTATGGGATAGAGTCGTCGCATTCGCCCCTGCTGGCAAGGCTCCAGTTGAGCAGTCGATTCGACTGGGGATAGCACACAGCTTGCAGGTCTGTTAATGGCGGCAGCAATTCTTCGCTGGCAATGTCTTTCAAGCTGTGTCGCAGTGATGTGGACGCAAAAGCAAGCAGCTTTCCGACGCCATAGTCGGAAAGATCGGGCATAGATGTACCCGCGATGACGCTTGATGGCACAACATTGTCGTTGATCTCCGGAAGAAGAAGGTACCGGATGCAGAGCTTGATCAAGCGTGAATTGAGGCGCTCGACGCCGCTGCCGCCGTGCGCCTCGACGGCCGCCGTTGTGGACACGGCCAGTTCCCTTTGTACAGGAGCACGGCCAGATCCATCGGGGCTGAAGTGGCGGCAGATATAGTCCTTGACAGAGTGGTGGACCAGTTTCACCTGCTGTGCGGCCCTGTCACCATGGTTGACGATGCTGACAAAGGGGTAGATGAAAGACATAACGCGTTCCTCGTCCACCATGGCCTCTAACCGTGCCACTGAGTTCACGTTACCATCATCGTGCGCGACGCGAAGAGTAGCAGCCCATGCTACCTCTTGGATGCTCATGGGACGCTGCGCCACAGCCAAAGTTTCCAAGGCGGCTGAAGCAAGCGCCTCGTTCTCCGTGTCGCCTTTTACCAGGCGCTCAAGGATTTGAGAGTACAGCTCTGCTAAAGCGTGTGGCACCGTGGTTGATGAGAGAAGCTCCTCTGTTGGCTTCAGGGCCATGATGTTCCGCTTGGCAATCAGCTGGACGATAGTCTTCATCCAGATAGCACTCCCAGAAGCGCGGGTCGCGAGCGTGTTTTTCACAAGGCTCTTGATCTCGCTGGACGATCTGAGACCGCTATCCACAAGCTTCTCAGCAATGACTCGATCCCGATCCCCGCCCGCCGGCAGGCAGATCGAGCGCGTGGCGATGTCGTGGATCACAATGGGAGGCGCCGGTCTTGATGAGACGAGGACCTTGAAGCTCGGTGCCTCCTCCCCGATCTGCCATAGCGAGGCAATCAATTCCTCCCGCAAAGCGGCATCGTGCTCATCAAGGCCGTCGACCAAAAAGATGATGTGGCGGCCAGCATGCGCGACAGTTTCCTGCAGCCACTGCTGAAGAAGATCCTGTCGGGTAGCAGGGTCATCGCCGCGACTTCTGTGGTCCTTGTACCACTCATAGAATGGCTTTTGAAGACCAGTTAATTGCTCGAGGAGAGTCAGGGTAAGTGATGCCAAGATATCAACGGGCTGTTCTCCACTGCCATGGGAGCAGTAATGGTAGCAGACTTTCGGCCTTGGCAGTATGTCTTGCGATCGATGTTTGATCTTCTCTGCGATCTGAGACATGGCAAACGTCTTTCCGGTTCCCGTCTCGCCCAAGAGAGTGAGCACGGCGGGTTCCTCGCGCGATCCGGGATTGTTGAGCCATTCGATGAAGTCTGCATTGGAAAACAGGCGCTCGTTTGCATCACTCGTGCCGGCCTTGATCAGTGCAGCATGGTGTCGATGCTGATCAATCCTTTTTCTGCCACCAAGCCAGTCTCGGACTGTCACAGTTAGGTACATGTACAAAAAAAGAAAAGAAAGAAAGGCAAGGGGTATAGAAAACTGAAAGAAGACCGAGATGAAAACACAACAAATGAAATAAAAAAATATTATACATACTTTCTTTCTCATAGAGCATATCCCTGATCTCGCGTGTGATAGCTGCCGTAGCCTTTGTCACAAATGTGTGAAGATCGTCCATGCTTCCAAAAAAGTCCTTGATGATGTCGTTGACTCTCCCTACACCAAGAACGAGCTCCACGTTTAGCCGGAAGCTTTCATTCGAGATCGAATCGTACACGTAGACGTAGAAGTTGATAAGACTTCGGTAAACCCGAACCAGGGCATTGTGGATGTCGGCGTCCTTCACCTGCTGTCCAAGTGTGTCGCAGTCGTCAAGGTAGTTGAGCTTGCTCAGCATGGCGCTGATCTTCTCGGTGAGCGAATCGCCTGCTGCCGCCAGAATGACGGCGAGCTGCCCATTGTGTTAAAACGAGTGTGATGCAGAGTAGTAAGAGAGAGACGACGTACCGTTATCACGCTCCGAAGATAGCCAGAGACAGCCCCCTCAGGTCTGTAGCTGTTGGTGAAAGGGTCGCCAAGGCTCACGACCAAATTGAGCAAGGTCAGCTCTGTCTCAACTTTCTTGAGATTTGCGACGCCCCTCCAGAAGAGGGACTCCTCGGTATATGTGATGACATCTATGTCAAGCTGTTCGAAGTGGTCTTTGAGGCTGGCAGTCTGCAACTTGTAGGACGTTTCTGGAGACTCGAAAGAATCGACAGCCTCGCGATAAGCCTCACTCCAGACGTTATCGTAGTGTTGACACTTGACAACGTCTGTTGGTGCAATCTTTGATTTTTTCGGGCGGAGCTTTTTGAAAAACTCCCTCATTTTCGATGGAGGCTCATTCTCCTTGGCCTTCTCGGAAGTCTCGCCGTCTCGGGTGGGGTCAGTACTGCCGGTTATGTGACTGCTCCCGCTTCTCTCGCTTCCTTCACTGTGGCGGCTAGGATTGCGACTCCGACTCCGACTGGCATGGCTCCGCTGGCTCCGATGGCTCCGATGGCGACTTGGGGGGCCCGCGAGTGGTACATCTAGACTCGGTCTGCCGCGCTGACCGGCAGAATCAGAACTGGAGATACATAGTGAGAAATGGGCGGCGTGAGAGGCAGAGCCACGATATCTAGTTGACAACACTTACATGTTAGCGCCACTGGCATGACCTCTTTCGCTGCCAATACGATGCAAGAGTCCGTCTTGGCCTTGCACGGCACTATCTCGCTTGCCAAATGCCATTGTTGGAGGGCTGCCTAGTTCCGATTGATTTGCTGCTGTAGACAAATGAGCATTTGGCTCCTATTTAGGACCGGGGCACGATGGGGTTTATATGGAATGGGAATCGTGAGCACTCCATACGTAGGCAGTGTTCTGCGGTACCTGCCAACGGCACCTGCTGGAAAAGTTACGTGGATACCTACCTAGGCTTTTGTTTCCCTTGAGGGGAAAGGATAAAGTAAAGAAAAAGAAAAGAAAAATGCGCCTTGAAAACGCATAGCAGAATTCCCAGGGGTGCTGAGCCGCCCTCCATGCCAAGATACCTACTCCGTACGGGGCTACGGAGCACACCGCATGCATAAGATTCCATCACAGCCACACTCCACAGGCACTGTATGTCCCCAACACCATTCTGTACGAAGTAAGCTGCCCCATCCCACACGAAGCTCCTTCAAAGGCCACCGACAAAGCGTGTATTGATTCTCTGAAAAGGACTAAAACAACAGCACTCCGTACCCCCTCATCTGCCTTCGACAGAATCCGAGGTGGCTCGAAGCTTGTGCTCTTTTCGGGGGAGGGGGGCTTTCTCACAAACTCTAAAAATCCGTTCCTGCACATTGAGCTAGCTGAGCCTCAAGCTAGTCTTAATACAGAGTAGGCATTCCCTACCCAAAGGGGGGAGGGGCGATGCATTTCGAGGCGTGTCGTGTAAATTGCAGTGCGAGCCTTAGCCGAATGCGTAAAGCCAATTACAGCGCTGAAATGCGCGCACGAGAAGTGTGGTGAAAAACGTAGGCCGTGGTTTTAGTGGTTGCCTTGCGAGTTTGTTTTGCAGGCCTCCCAAGAGGAATACGACGTATAGAGTACGACGCATGTGCGCGATACGAAGTACAAGTACTGGGATAGGTACGGAGTACGGAGCTACCTAGGTACGGAGTTGGGTTGAAAACTCCGTACCCCCGTACTTGTCAAACCAACACATGCGCCATAGGTAGCTAGTGTGTGCATGCGACCCGAGCCGCCGTCGCTCAGAAAACGGCCCTGGCTACCAATAAAACGTGGCGGCCCGAACTGGTCGCCGACGGTATGCACCGTTTTTCTTCTTTTTATGGCCTTTTGCGTAGTGTATAGGTAATAGGGCTCACCGCCATGTTTTAGCATTGCGCGCGTCTTCCGCGGCCGACACTTTACGTCTCTCGTAGCAATAGTCAGCTTAATTGCCCTGTAGATAGTCTTTTGCCTAAGTATGTCTGATACCTTGAAATAAGTGCTGTCGTGATTCGGGGCTCAGCTAGATATTGAAATCTCAAAGTTTCATACCTACATGCAATCAGATACCTAGCCCCCTTATGTATGTGCTCGCCATGTGGCCATTATACCATAAAGTTTTCATTACCAGATTAGCTGTTCGGTATATGTGCATTTAAATCGGAATATGTTTGGTTGCATCGCCTTTGCTTCACACCAACAGCTTTCGACGCATTTCGAATAGAACCAGTACTCCACAACAACTGCCCATAAATAGACATCTACGTAGTCATGGTGGATTGAAAAATATAGTCGTTGGGCGTTTTTTATGCACTTCTCAGCGTTAGATCTCGTACGGTCATTGGAGATTTTCAAGTGTCTACAGTAGGTATATGTTGCCCCGCTTCTCACCCTCCATATCATGTAGCTGAGCTTCGTCTTGCATTCTCATACGACGTGCTCGATAAGCTGTTGATCCAATAAGAGTACACTTTGATTCATAGCTCATAGAAATCTGGGTTGATACCATGCATTTTTTATAGTTCTTTTTTCTTCTTTTACTATTATGGCAGCATGTTGACGCCAACAGTTTGGAAAGGCAGGCGGTAAACCATCCAGGTTTGTAAAATGTAATTGAATGGAAGTTTATGAGATACCTAGGTTCCTAGATACTTCCGAAAAGTTTTTTTATATTATATTTAAGGTGGCTGCCCGTTGGATCGACATGAAAATAGGCAGCATGACAAGCTACCATACCAAGTCTTCATTGAAACACGTGCCGGCTTCCATATTGCTGAGGGTGGCAAGGAGCAGCAAGTTTATCTCAAAAAATGAAAACGCGAGAATACGAGTTCGCGACGATGTTTTCGGCTGCCTGTCCATGTGAGCAAAATACTACCTTCCCCTCAATCCTCTTTTGCACATTTGGGTAGATGGCCAATAAGAAACAAGGGCTGCCGTTCAGCGAACGTAATAAATATGACTGGCTACGGTGATGTTAGACGATGACCTTTAGATACCTACAGACGGAAGTATATTTACCTCCTTCAGGGGGGATTAGTGCGCCAGGGCCTAAGACAAGAGAGTTTAGTTAGGTCTATGGGAAGGGCGGCTCGGGTCGCGTAAGTAAGTCAGACAAGTAGAAAATCACTTACAACGGCGGCCGTTTTCACGGACAAGCGCGACTAGCGGCTCTATTGAGCTAGCGTCATAGTAAAGAGGAAGACACGATGCCGAGTTCTTTTCTCTCGATTTTTTCTTCCTTTTTATAGCCTTAGCCTCAAGCGGGGCTACAGGTTGATACTGCGCATCGACAGTAGGTACTGAGCTACGGATTCTCCGCGTGCATTTTGCAGACATCATGAACGTTGATTGCCACAGCCTCACGTTCATCTGTGCTCAAATGGTAGGCCCGCCAGCACTGTCATTTTAGTAAGCCAGCTCAGCATTCCACAGTAGGCGCACCTTAAAATTCTCCCGTAGCAAACGCCATGAATGCATCACGCGAATACACGTAGAGTTCACGTAGGAGGTGCGGTTAGAAAGGGCTTCAGTCAACGCAGTGGAATACGTGAATCTAGGACACGGTGTATTAGACCACTGTGCGTGGTGTGAATTCGGATTGTTATACTATGATATCACATAGAGAGCGAATCATATATAAAACGAACCATTGGATTTATAATGCAGTCTCACTGGGTTCGTTCTCTATATGGTACCACAATAAACTACTTAACCGCTCCTCCGGCGTATGACTTGATTGCCCATACAAGTCCTAGGAGGTGCCTTTTGGGGGGATATGCCTGAGGAAACTAGGTACTAAAAGCTGGTTATCTCAATACTACATTGATTGAGAGTCGGTGAATACTTACACTGACCTACAACAGCCCAGTCTGCCCACGCACGTGCTGAAGGAGACCAATTGTAAGGCTTTAACATGATGGCGTACCACTCAAATAGATATAGATATCAAAACAGGATGTGTATCAATAGTTTCATTGGTGCTTCTCGCCATTCCAGACGATATAGGGAGGTACATCGGTACTTCTCAAATCGCACCCCCTCATCAGACCCGAGCACAGATATGCCGGCTGCATGAGCACTGCCCCCGATCCTATCCTATCCCGTACTCCGTAGACTGGGCCGTAGGCAGCATTTGTCTTGGGTGCTTGGGCACCAACATATATAGAAAGACCCAGTACCCCGCCTTCGATACCCTCCTCTACACTTGCATCACACAATCAAACCTCACCATCAAGTCCAAAGTCATATTTCTGTGCACAGAGGTACGACAAAGATGACTTCAGCGTCGCAGGGCGACCGCAAGGGTAAAAAGCGTCATCGCATTTCCAAGTTTCTTAGAATATCAAAGGACAGCCACAAGGGCACTGGCAACCAGACAACGTGGGTAGCAAATTTCCCTATCATTTCCACCGATAAAACTTTCTTCATTCTAACAAGCCTCTGATTTCACCGCACAGGGGCGACAGCGCAAGCCAATACAGTCAATCCTCAACGCGCACAAGCATCTCTTTGAGTTTGCGACCATCCGAGGCCAGCGACCAGAGATCAATACATAGCGCTGCGTCAGATGGGCCCGTCCAAAACGACGTCTTGGACAAAGCTGCGGATGACGGGCAAATCGTTGGCCAAGTCAGAAACAGCAGCACCAACTCACATCAACCAACGACACAAAATGCTGTCGGTCAATCTTCCCAAGAGGGCCCAGCTGGGTTGCCTGTCATCCAGGTCACATCCACCGAGGGGGACACAAACCCAAGGGATGCCAATGAAGCCTACAACCAAAGGAACAGTGCGGATGCTACCGAGGTTGACGATATCAACATCGAAGGGAACGACATCTGGAGCGCCGCCTATCGTGAGGCAATCAGAAAACTTGGCCCTGAGATCGACATTTCCGTCTTGAAAAATACAAACATCTCTGAGCTTCTGGAGCAGCTCCAAGCCGACGAAAAAAAGTCGTCCGAGGAGTCATTGTTCATGAAAGGCGTCAAGTGCCTGAAGAAGATTCAAGTGCCGCTGGAAACTTTCAAGCTCGCCCTGGATGTGCTTGGTCCAGTGTCCAAACTCAATGACATCGCTGAGCCTGTTGTCGGCGGTGTTAAGGGCATGACAGTTGTACGTTCTTTCTTCTGTCTTTCACGATTGACCTTTGCTAATTATATAGCTCGCCATCACACTCGCGGGACTAGACGAGGCCTTTGCTGGAAAGATTGGCGACGTGCTAAGACACATGTCGTACATCGACGGTTGTGATGTGCTCGGACAACAGACAGGCGACCAAGACATTCACGCCACACTTGTCTTGGTGTATGGCAACATCCTCGAGTTTTACTTCTACTCGGTCAAGCTCCTCAAATCAAACGGCATCAGGCGGGGGGCGGAGCTCGCAATGAACAAGGGAAAACTACACGACATCATCGACGACTTTGTCAAGAACACAAACGAGCTCGACCGACGAGTGCAAAAGGCAACGGCAGCTATCTCGGTGGACATCAGAGATATGCTATATGACAGAGACAGTAAGTTGTTTTATACGAGAACATACAGTATTATATGCTAACAATCGAAACAGTCGACGACTGGCTCGGAAAGGAGAAGCGCCAACGCCAAAACCTGCTCCATAACTCGTTGGCTGAACTGCGTGAAGGTCGCGCATGCCAATTTGTGCTTTCAAAGCCCGAATTTATCGATTGGCTAGAGACACCTGGCACTCATGAGAAACCCACAGTCCTCACCCTCTTTGGAGCGATGGGTATGGGAAAGACCATGACTATGTCCCATATAGCCGATGAGTTGCAAAGTCAATGTGGGCGCCGACTTCAGGGCCCCAAGGTGTGCTACCACTATTGTGCAAATGGTGACGCAGGGGAGTCTATCTCTGTCATTTGCTCCCTGTTGCTCGCCCTTCTTCAGCAGATGGAAGGCCTGATCAAGCCCTTCCATAAATGGTTCACTGAGTGCAAAAGGTCGGGCAAAGATCCATCGACAAACCGGGAACTACTTGTGGACTGGCTGCAGGACGTACTCGGAAAGCTTGGACGACCAATCGTCTTTCTTGTTGACGCTCTTGACGAGTGCGAGGAAATGTCCCGAAACAAGATTATTGCGGCGCTCCAGCGGCTGGCGGGAAGCACGCCAAACTTCAAGGTTCTCTTTTCATCACGGCCTGCCCAGACTATTGTGAATCAACTTAGCGGCACATCTACCGTTACATTTGATGCCAATAAAGACCGAGATCGCTATATTGCTGAAAAGACGGTTGAGACACGTCTTTTCGCTCTTGATCAGGGCGTCAAAGACTTTGTCAAGAAAAAACTTGCCGAGAAAGCTGCGGGAAGCGCCATCTGGACGAAAATGACTGCCGAGCTCATTCGGACTCGAAAGATCAAGGCTTTAGGCTCGATGCGGAAGTTTTTCAATGACGTACTTCCGCCAACAAATCTCTCGCAGCTCTACTACGAGTTACTCATACGGCTAGCAGAGGAAGACCCAGAAAACATGGCGCTTGCTACCGCGGCGTTGGAAACCTTGGCCATTGCTACACGCACAATGACAATTCTCGAAGTAGCATGGGCTGCTACCTTCCGAGTGGCTAAAATACACTCCAATTTGACCACAGTGAAGCAACTGCAAGAGATGGTGGACCACGAACAGGTCATGGCACTGATCTACCCCTTTATCAGCAGTATCAACTTTGATAGCTTGACAGAGGAGCAAGTCAAGCTTACACATCAATCTGTCAAGGAGTACATTCTCTTCCACTTTAGCCTTGACGGATCTGGACCTCAAACTGTTACCCGGAGGACAACATTGGAATCCAGAGAAGAAACTACGCAACATGTCGACTCCATGACTGAACACCTCAGCTCACGCGCTCTCAACATGTGTATACAATACCTTTTGCTGGACGAGATTGGCGACACGGATTATTTCAGTACAGTCCACTCGTATGCGGGTTGGGCTGCTGAGGGAAATACGACCCTTACTCAATTAAAAGACGGCAGTCTGATGAATTTCGAGAAGCTTGGCTGGCTATTCCGTTATGCTTCGGTCTCCTTCGTCAAGTATCTGGGGCATGTGTCCGCAGATAATCTGCGTCCGCCTACGCAGAGCCTCCTGGATATATGTCGCGCTCGCTCACTGCGACTGTTCAACTTGACGGAATCAATTCGAATGTGTGAATTATATAGTGTACCCGCGGAAATCAATGATGCTCTAGTCATGGCAGCCTCACATGGAAGCAACGCTATGTTCCAACAGGTCCTGGACGAGTGCGATTTGACATCCAACTATTTCAATTACAATTCGGTTGTAACCGCAGTAATGGGAATGCTATCAGACGCCAGCATGATAATTAGCCAAGACGAACGAAAAGCTGAATATATGCGACGATCGTGTATCCTGTTAAGGCACGGAAGAGGCTTAAAGATTCACATGAATGGCATGCTCGTTGCGCATTGGGCGTTCATCTGGTATAGGGTAAAGGAGTTCCCCGACTGGGACCGGATTTTTGCACTTATGGACGATACGCTCGACGACCTGATAGAACAAGGTACAACTGCGCCTGGCGGGATTTATTGGCTCAGTGCGGCACTTCGGTATCACTGCAGGCCATTGTTAGATCTGGTGGAGCGGCGGCTATCTCCCTACTCGGAGCTGATGGTATTAGCTCGGAAGGAGGCCGAACAACGCCAAAAGGCCGAACAACGCGCAAAGGAGCACGAAAAACTTCAATAGAGTGACCTATGGAAAGGCTATGGAAAAAAAGCAGAAGTCTCTTTAGTTTATCACCAAGTGTTCGCGATAGTGTCCTGTGCCGGCACTTAGAGCGCAATTTTGTTGAATCATTTTGTTGAGAATAGAAGTTTTCAATGCATTGGATCATGATGCTCACTCGCTATGCCATCTTGCGACGCGAACTAGGCCGATTGGGTTATATTGACAGATAGCTCACCAAGATTTCATGCATAGGTTGAGAAGATATTGCGTCGCGTCTGTACTGCAATTAAGAACCTACCTAGGTATTTTAGTATGGTAGAAACTTGTTGAAAGTCAATGCAGACTTCCAACTACTACGCATTAGAATCAGGGGTGGTATAATCACAACTTGGTGTTTTGGTTTTTTTTTTCCTTTTTTATTAAACTCCTTCAAACTCGTGAGTACAGAAGCCTGTTTTTTCTTCTTAATCATCTTGCCTCCCATCGGCTACACAAAAGTGGCAGATATCTGCATGTGGACAGCAATATCAGGAGCTGAACTATATGCTGGAGCTAGACGTCGGTTAGGCGTCTAGGTAGATAAGTGGTCAAACTCCAATGTACCTTTTGCTCGCAACGATATTTGCTAGGTGGGATAGATACTTAGATATATAAAGTGCCAGGACTTTGGCGGTGCAGAAACGGACGTTGAAAGTAGGGCAAATACCAGGAATGTACATGTTATTAAGACATCGATTTCCTGCGTTGGGACGTCGCCCAGATTTTCCACATGCACACATGTATGAAAATGCCCGTTTTCATACATAAAAACTAACTGCATAAATACTGAATTGTGTGTTTAGGTAGGCATACTGAACGGGTCGTTCCGATTCGGTGCACGGGTAGTTCAAGCTGCTTCGAAGTATGTTGGTGGCAAGCTACCTACATAGTTGATCAATTCCATCTGCAATCACTGCGATCCATAAGTCTACTGCACACGAATGTCGAAGGACTAAGTACTTCTCCTACAATTCATACAATAGGGTAGGTAGCCAATGCTGGCAACATATTTTTACGTTCATAATTTAAACTCCGTGATTACCCCTCAATGCATAAGCTTCTACTGTTTTTCTCTCGTTTGCTCTTACGCTTTCCATCCGGAAACAAGACTACCCGTCTCAATGGTCCTTTGTACGCCAACAATCAGAATTCGACCAGCTGCGGACCATGGCAAACTTTATGGCGTTGCCTATTGAGTTGCGCGACAACATCTACAGACGCTTACTGGTGACCGGTCAACCAATGCATCTTTTCACGGATGACCCCGACCGCGTCGACCTATTCTATCCAGGGAGGAGAGCGCGATGGCTAGACCTGTTACGAGTCACCCGTACGATTCACGCCGAAGCCACCAGAGTGATTTACGGCAAAAACCATTTCGTTATCACCGATTTGCCGCAACAGCAAGGCCGGCTCCTTGAGAAATTTTATTGTACAATTGGACCGGAAAATACAGCATACATCTCTCACTTGTCGATATCTTTCCCATTTCCCGATGAGGGCGCAGACCAAACCGTCTCCATTCGCCAAACGGATCGCCAAGTCTTTCAAATTCTCAGAGACAGATATACGGGCATCAAAATCCTCGAGCTGCAAATGCAAAGTTCACACGGCGACAAATTTGTGCGAGGACAAAAAGACCCCGACTCGAAATCGTGGTCCGCCTGCGATTTCCTGGCCCAGGTCAACGACGAAATCCAATCTATGCCGTCTTTGCGACAAGTTGTCATTTGTTGCAGCGGCGTCCGTCTGCAGCCAGAAGCGGCCACGATCATGCGAGATTTTGGTTGGGAAATTTCTTACGGGCGCATATATTAGAGAAGATAAAAGGGGGCGCATTAAATGGAGAAAGGAGCTGTTGGTTGTTGGCGTCTAGTTATGATGTTGGCGAGAAAGAGGAAGGTCGGCGTCTGTAGTATGCAGTTTTACTGATAGGGTATAGCGTCATTTTTGACAGAAGGTGGATTCCTGTCTGAGAGCATGGACGCAATACGATTGGATGACATCTGACATAAAATATGAGGAAGTACAAAGGTACTTTGTATGGTAGCGAGGTATCGACATCATCGCCATCGGTCGAGGGTACAGCGATACAGAAGACGTAGTGTCGCAAGGCAGCATCCACGAGAGCGGTTAAAGGTCAAAAAGTATTGGATCACTTGTCCAGCGCTCAGCGTAGGATATTAAAATCCGGCCGTGTCTCCTGTTCCTTAAGACTTGACGACAGCCTATAGATAGCATTATTTCAGCGGCCGGCTCCTTTCTTATACGCACAGTGCATGTTCAAGCCACCTACTCAAAGCAGGAGAAATAATATCACGCACTTGCAAGTTTCAAGCAATCAAGACCCCTAGTTGGATATCAAAGTTAAAAGGAGGTTACTGCACTTCTTCAACTACGAGTTTTGCTACGACTTTATCATCAGCCATGGTCCCAAATTCACAGACAGACCAAAAAGGTGAGCACCGCATATGTGGCAAAGTTCTCTGTCGGCTCTTTCGAAGATTCACCCATCGTGTCAAAGTGACAGATTTTGCAACCAGGTGAGTGGTAGTTTTTCCTGCGACTATGTCAATGTTATACTCGTTAAGTCCTTCTCTCTGTACTGACACTCGCAACAGTAGTGATCGACAACAAAATAAAGGACCGAACGCGATCGATAGTGCTCCGACTTCCGGCGTAGAAATTAGCGATGGACCACTTACCTATTCTGCGACTATGACACTGTTTGAGAGACCTTCTGGGCCGCCCGCTGACGAGGCAGACGTATACACTTACATTGCTAACAGTGGGCAAGATGTGTGGAGTGCGGCATACCGCGAGGCGGTGGAGAACCTCGGGTCCGAGGTAGACCTACAAATTCTCAAGAGCGCCAACATGTCTGAGCTCTTCAGTAAGCTCGAGATTGTCGACAAGGATGCATCGGAGAGTTCCCTGTTTTGGAGAGGCGTCCGCCATTTGGAGAGGCACCAAGGGTCTCTCGAAAAGTTCAAGCTGGCACTCGACCTTGCTCAGCCACTGGCCAGCATCAGCAACACGTCGACAAGCGTGGTCAGTATGGTGAAGAGTGTCACTGCAGTAGGTCGATATTCTTCTCTCCATATTATTACATAGAACTAACTTTTAGCTTGCCATCAATTTTGCGTCGGCAAGCGACACCTTTTCGAAGCAGATCGGCGACATGCTGAGCAAGCTCCCGTATATTGACGGATGTGACATGCTGGGCCACAAGACTGACGAGAAGGACATTCACAAGGCGCTGGTTCTTGTCTATCGGAGTCTCCTGGAGTTCTATGTCGTGGCTCTAGAGCTTGTCACGAGCAAGGGCATGAAGATGGCCTTGGAGGTTGTGGCTACCAATGGACGCCTACCGGGACTTGTTGACAATGTTCTCCAACGCACGCAAGACCTGTACGAGATTGTCCAAGCGTCTACGATGAAGATTGTGGACGACATCAGCGATGCGCTTCACGAGCATGAAAGTACGCCCTCTAATTTAAAAAATAATGAAAACAATTCCGGTTGTTAACTAACAAACTCAGTCTCCGGTTGGCTGAACAAGGAAGCCAAGACTCGGCAGAGGCACCTCCAGCAGTCTCTACGTCAACTGCGTTCTGACGAGGCATGCGAGTTTCTCCTTGCTGACCCTGCGTTTGTGAAATGGTATCAGGAGGATGAAACGATGGGCCCGTCGACTCTTGTCCTGCTTGGCGATGTGGGCACAGACAAGACCGTCGTCATGTCGTACATGGTTGACGAGCTCACTCGCCGCTTCGCTCATGAGTTGCCGGAACCGAAGGTGTGCTACCACTACTGCGCTGACGACGACGCGGGAACACCTGTGCGTGTATTTTCCTCACTGGTCCTCTCCCTGCTGGAGCACCTCGGTGGACTCGCAAAGCCGTTCCGCAAGTGGTACCGAGCCAGGATGCTCAATACGGATACCTCGCTCGCGGATGGTCTGGAAATGTGGCTGGAGAGTACGCTTTCCAAACTTGACCGTCGCATTGTCTTTGTGATTGACGGCCTCGATGAGTGCGACCGCAGCTCACGAAACCGTATTATCAAGGCTGTGCGCAAGCTCACTGAGGTATCTCCACGACTCAAAGTGTTGCTGTCTTCGCGCCCTGATGAGGAGATTATCGAGGCCACTTCTGGCTTTTCCACAATCCCCATGACCACGGATAAGGAACGCGATGGTTGGATTGTCAGTAAGACGGTCGACATGCAGCTGAACCACCTCCATGTCGATGTAAAGGCCCTCGTCAAAGTGAAGCTCTCTTACGGGGCAAGGGGCAGTGCCATTTGGACCAAGATGATGATCCAGCTCATCGAGGCCAGCAACATTCGAGCGCTTGGGCCGATGAAGGAGTTTTTGGACACAATGCCACAACCTCAGAAGCTGTCACAACTCTACTTTGATATTTTCCAGCGACTCACCCGCAGTGTTCGTGAGAGCATGATGATCGCCGCTGCTGCACTACAGGTTCTTGCTGTCGCGCCCCGGCCTATGAGCATTCTCGAGATAGCCTGGGCAGCCACACTTGGCGTGGCTATGGACGACTCTTCCATCTCATCCGTTGCAGATCTCGCCGCTAGGGTCGATTACCAGCGAACCATGTCTCTGATCTACCTCTTTGTGAACCGCATGGACTACGCTGATCTAAGAAGACGGCAAATCAAGCTGGTCAACAAGTCGGTCAAGGACTATGTATACTATCATTTTGCTTCGCATGGCTGTGGTCCGCAGAGGGAGCCTCTGGAGAGCCCGTTAACAGCCGATGAGTTCGATCACTTTTTGTTCCGGAGAAGGAATGAGATCTGCTCCTTTTCACTTAAACTATGTACAAGGTACCTGCTGCTCAAGGAGATAGGCCGCCGACCTCTGTTTTCTGATTTTAATGTGGCCGACCAAGAGTGGCCGCAAGACGTCGGCCTCTTTCAGGACATAGACGACGCTGGCGACTACAATGTGAAAGCGGCTTGGGAAGAATGGGAGAAGACCATGCCGCGTTTTGATCCGGTGAAGCGCGGCTTTGGTGAACTGTTTGCCTTTGCCGCATGTTCGTACACGGACTACCTGGGCGCCGTGCATGATCAAGAGCTACTGCCATCATTGCACGACATTGGCAAGGTCAACTGTGCCAACTCGACGCGTCTCACCAACTGGACGCTGCAAAATGCTCGCCCTGACTGCGTGCTGAAGCCTCGCTTCGATTTTGGTGATCGACATGATCCTCTCACAATTGCCGCTGTCTTCGGCTCAACTGCTGTCGTGCGGCATGTCTTGGAAAAGGCAGACTTGACCTCAGCAGCCTACCTTGACGACTCGGTCTTTTCTGCAGCGGAACTCGTCTTACTCTGCGGCTGGGCACCCCTGTCCAACATTATAGACATTTGGTTCAGCAAGCACGGCCACCATATCCGCAACTTTGATTTCTTCGGCATTGCTCTCGAAGCGTGGACACGGGGCAGGAGTCGCGTGGGCTGGGAGTATGTGTTTGGACTGGTCGGCGAGGTGGCTGAGGAAATGGTCGACGGAAACTGGGGTCACCGTCTGCTGGCCCTGGCTCTGCGGCTGGGATGCCAAGATGTTTGCCGCGAGTTGTTCGCTGCCGCTGCCAAGCACGAAGAGCTGGCAGAGGAACTCGAGGACGACTCGGCGCTGCTGCGCATCAAGACCCGACGCGCCGTCCGGGATCCCAACACGGGCGAAATCACTGGCTACTCTGTTGTGCACTCCACGTTCCCTTACGATCGGATGTCCAACTCTTTGAAGGCCGGGGCATCTCCCGTGGTGCCATTCCGGCGCCCCAAAGACGAAGAAGCACTGTTGGTCATCATGACGGATAATGGAGACAGGGCGGACCTTTTTCTTGAAGCACATCCAGTCAGACTATTTGGAAGAGATGGTGAAGCATTACGAGCGGGAATACCAAGAGGGAGCTGGCATGGTCCCTGCAGCTGCACCGACGGAGGTGGTGTAAATGTCGGGTGTCAAAGGCGAGTTATTTTTGTCCGCGAATAGAGCCGTGTATATACAAAGTACCTACCATACAGAATGCCGTTTGCAATGGGTACATGACTGCTATTTCAAAGCATAGAAAAATTAATTGGAAAACTCTATCAATAAATAGTTATGGGAATTCGATTCCCCGTCACGAAACTACTCTCATGCCACATTTTTATTGGCATTTCTATCCATAAGGCGAGACGCAATATGCGCAGGGAGACGAGTTGGACTCTTGCCACCAAAATAGTGACTCAATGGTACCTGGCGGGTACTTTGGTGACTCGAACGTCATCGCCGACACCGGCTAGCAGCTTCCACTTCTCCAATTTTTTTTCTCGGAGGGGCTCGCGGCGACATCATTCGAGGAAAGAGCAACCAGAGCAACCAACACAAAACGGACCTTCGTTGTTTTGCAGCCATTCGATAAACATTACCATTATCGAAGCTCTCATATTTTGTCAATTGACCATCCTAGATCACCACCGATACCACCATCACTCATCACAATGACTGGTCGCGACGACATTACCTATTTTGGCGCCGGTCCCGCGCTGCTGCCCACGGACGTGCTCGAGCGCGCCGCGGCGGCCCTGGTCAACTACAACAACACGGGTCTGGGTCTGGCCGAGCACTCGCACCGCTCCGAGCTGGCGTCGGGCATTGTTCGCGATGCGCGGGCTGACCTCGCCACGTTCCTCGACGTCCCCACCGACGACTACGAGGTCGTCCTGATGCAGGCGGGCGGCACGGGCGAGTTCGCGGCGGTCGTGTACAACATGGTGGGCGCCTGGGTGCTGCGGGAGCGCACCGCCCTCGTGGCCGACAAGTCGCTGGGTCTGACGGATGACGACAGCGACCCCAAGCTGCTGGCGGCGCTGCGCAGCAAGGTGGAGGCGGAGCTGCGGCTCGACTACATTGTGACGGGCAGCTGGTCGCTCAAGGCGTACCAGGAGGCCGTGCGGCTGCTGGGTCCCGACAAGGTCAACCTCGTGGCCGACGCGCGCAAGCTGAGCCCCGACGGCAAGAAGTTTGGCGCGCTGCCCGCCGAGGCCGAGTGGTCGGCCAAGCTGTCGCCGAATGCGGCGCTCGTCTACTACTGCGACAACGAGACGGTCGACGGTGTCGAGTTCCCGTCGTTCCCCGCCTCGCTTGTGCCGGGCAGCGGCAAGACGTCGGCGCCCGTCATCTCCGACATGTCGAGCAACATCCTGTCGCGGCCCGTGCCCGTCCGCAACTACGGCCTCTTCTTCTTTGGCGCGCAAAAGAACCTCGGCTCGACCGGCATCACGGTCGCCGTCGTCAAGCGCAGCCTGCTGCCGCAGCCCTCGGCCGCCCTGCTGCGCGCCCTGCAGCTGCCCATCGGTCCCATTGTCCTGTCCTACGAGACCATTGCCAAGAACGACAGCCTCTACAACACCCTCAGCATCTTTGACGTCTACATTGCCGGCCAGGTGCTCAAGAAGCTGCTGGCCACCTACCCGGACAAGGCCGCCGGCCAGCAAAAGGTCTCGGACCGCAAGGCCGCGCAGCTCTATGCCGCCCTCGATGCCTACCCGCGCGTCTTCCGCGTTGCGCCTACCAAGGAGGCCCGCTCCCGCATGAACGTCGTCTTCCGCGTCGTGTCGACGGCGGCCGACGGCACGGTGACGCCCGACGAGGCGGCCGAGAAGGAGTTTCTGCAGCAGGCCACCGCTCGCGGTCTCACCGGTCTCAAGGGCCACCGCAGCGTCGGCGGTATCCGCGCCAGCAACTACAACACCATTACCGAGGCTGGCGCCACTGCTCTGGCCAACTTTATCAACGAGTTTGGCAAGTCCAAGTCGGCATAAAAAAGAAAAGAAGAAAAGAAATCGGTGGGCTCTCCACTTTGAAAATGTCGCTCTTCCATGTTATTATTATTTGCTTTGTTTCACCTCTTTGTCTTGAATAGAATGCATATCGCTGGATTTTCTGTCTAAAAAAAGGAATCATTTCTTCAAAAAAATTGCTTCGTACTATGTGAACCTATCCAACCATGCTATGTGTGTGTGTGTCTGTGTGTTTCCATTGACTTCGTTCATCGTCGTCATAAGCCCCCCCTCGCCATCGGGATCACTACTCCTCCTTTGGTACTAACGACACAGTGGGAATCTCTGGCAGCGACGGCGGTGCATCTTCCGCCGGTGTGGATGTGGCCGCTGTCGCCTCGCTCGTCACCGGCGTGCCCGTCCCCGTCGCTGCTCCACTGCTCTCGCCAGCGGCTTCCGGTATCGTGGCTGGCGTATGGGCCGAGGCCGACGTCGCCAGCGATGGTTTGTTATCCCGCCGCCGTCTGCGCGCCCGCCGCTCTTCTTCGGCCGTCTGCCGTCTCTGCTTGCGCAGCATCTCCCTCCGCTCCTCGTCCGACTCGTCGCCGCGCATGCCCTGCAGCAGCTGTGCCGCTCTCGCTGCCACATCGTCACCTTCGGCGTTGCCCGAAGAGCCGCCATGAGCAGCACCACCCGCAGCTCCTGATCCTTCACCGTCGGGCCGTGGCGAGCCGGCTACGGGGCTCAGCTGGCTGCCAACGCCGCCGGATGATGCACCTGCACCTGCATCACCAGAGCCTGATGCACCACCACTACCGGCCGCACCGCCGCCGCCACCATCGGCACTGCCACCATTCTTTTGCAGACCGGCTTCGACTTCCGGGATCTCGCCGAGATCGGGAATGTTTTGGCCCGAGGCGATGCGCACCTGGTGCCGGTCCTTGAGCCGGGCACGACGGCGACGGTCGCGCTGGTCGCGCGTCTGGGGCGCGGCGGCGCGCAGCTTCTCGAGCAGGCTGTCCATGGCGCCGGCATTGGACGGGCTGGCGATGCCCGAGGGGTCGGACGCGAGACCGCTGCCGGCGCCGCCGCCGACGCCCGTGAGCTTGAGCTGGGCGGCATGCTTGCGCTTCATGCTGGCCTCGTTGCGGCGACGCGTCTCCTCGTAGAGCAAATTCTTTTCGCGCGAGCGCTTCCACTCGCCGATAAAGGCGGCGAGCTTGGAGAAAAAGTCGCGCCGGGCGTTCTCGTCGCGGCTGTCTTCGCCGTAAAAGGCCATGATGTCGTCGTAGGTGCGGATCATCTCGTCGAGGTAGAGCTCCATCTGCTCGGCCTTGCGGCGGGCCTCCTTCATGATGGGCAGGACGACCTGCGTGACGCGGTCCTGCGGATGGAACTTTTTCGGGTCCGACAGGTTGCCGCTGTCAAAGGCGCGCTGCACGCTCTGGATGTTGACGACGTACTTTTTGGCGTCCGACTGCAGCTGCTCGATATTGATCTTTTGCGCCGTCACGACGCCGGCAATGTCGGCCGTAAAGTTGTCCCATTCGGGGTACTGCTGCCGCACAATGCGCTCCACCAGGTCGGCCAGCGTCGACTCGTTCTTGTCGTCCTTGACCATGCCGAGGCGCGCGAGCGACGACAGCTTGAAACCGCGCGCCTGCTTGTTGGCGTCGTTCATGTAGTTGCCGATATCCAGAATGAGGCCGAGCACGTTCATCAGCGCCACTGAGTCGCGGATCGACTCGGACACCGCCACCACCTGGCGGATGCTCTCCATGATCTCGTCGTACTCGCTCTCAAAGCTGCGCGTCAGGGCCAGAGCTCGCATACGGCTCCGCCAGTAGTGGTGCAGCTCGTAGGCCGTCAGCAGGTACAGCTGGTCCTGGCGTGTCAGCTCCGCCGGGTCCATCTCGCGCGCCTCCTTGTCGTCGACCACGCGCGGCCCCGTCCAGTCGATGCTGTACGGCGCCAGCTGCTTGGCGATATTGTCCGGCACGTTGCACAGGTCGTCCTTTTGCAAAAACTCCATGACGACAGGGTTGTCGAGCACCTCGCGATCGCAATGAATAATCATCTGTACGACCTTATCGACAGATTGTTGTGAAAACTTTGCGAGAGCGATTTCTAGAGAGTTAGAAAGAAGAAAACAAAAACGCAGAAACACAGAAACACAGCCGTCACTCCCACTTACCAAAGGCTTTGCGCAGATCGTTGGAGATAATCTGCTTCTTGTCGTCCTTGCGAGCGCTGCCGGTACCAATGATTCTTGTCTCCTTGGCCATGAACAGCTTCTCGACCTCGTCCAGAATACCCTTGCGGCTCAGCTCCATGTACTTTTCTTCGCGCTCCTCGGCCGACGGCGCATGGACGGCCCAGTGCGTCGTCACCGTCTCGTCCACCTTGTCCCAGTGCAGCGCCTTGAGCTTCTTCTTGGGCCGCACCACGGGCAGACCCAGCGAAGCCGTCGGCTGCACGGGCTCATACTTCTTGGACAGGTAGTGGCCCGACATGGAGCCAGGCAGGGGAAGCGGCGGCGCATTGGGCGGTGGAGGCATGCCGGGGATGCGACCCATCATGCCAGGAGGAACAAGGGCACCTGCTGCTCCTGCAGCCGCGGAAGCCGCATCGCCCGCAGCCGCCGGATCCACTGTTCCTGGTGGCATGGGCGGTGCAAGCAGGCCACCTGCCGGCATGGGTGCACCGGGAAGCATGCCTGGCGGTGGTGGTGGTGGTGGTGGCGGCGGAGGAGGTGGCGGGGGAGGAGCTCCAGGCAGCATGCCGCCAGGAGGTGGGGGAGGAGCGCCGGGAAGCAGACCTCCCGGCGGTGGTGGTGGTGGTGGCGGTGGAGGGGGTGGCGGCGGAGCTCCGGGAAGAAGGCCACCTGGTGGTGGCGGCGGTGGCGGAGGGGGAGGTGGAGGTGGTGGTGGTGGAGGACCGCCGGCAGCTCCAGCTCCAGCCCCGGGACCGGTAATCTGGATCTTGGGTGTGTCGCTGTCGTGTGGAGTGGCAGGGGTAGCTGCCGAGTCGGCAAGGGACGAGCTGGTGGTGACACCGTCGTTGGCATCGTTGTTGTCCTCGTCGTCGCTGGCGTCGAAACGCTTGACCTTTCCGGCGATTTCGTTGAGCAGACCGGTCTGCTGCTTGGGGTCGATGACGGGACGACGAATCTCGACGACGCGGGGCTTCTCATAGACAACAGCATCGTCGTCGTCGTGCTCGTCGCCCTCACCATCCACATCCTCCATGGCCTCGTCCTCGCCGTGAGCGCCACCTGCCTTGCCAGAAGACGCACCGCCCACGGGCTTGCGGCCAATGCGAGTCTGGCGCGAGACGCTTCCGAGCATGCTGTGCGTGGCAGCCGCGCCGCCGTTGGCCGCCAGCAGGTTGGTGGGGATATCGTCGTCTGCGCCGCCGTAGCCCTCCATCTCCTCGCGCAGCGCACGCAGACGGTCCGAGGGCCCGGCCGCATCGGTCCAGGCGCGGCCCTCGAGCTTGAACTGTGTCTTTTGGCGCTCGATCTGCATCCGCAAGCGCTCCATAAGCTTTTCGCGGTCCAGAATGCCCTTCATGCGAACGGGGTCGTCGTCGGCCAGACGGGCAATACCTGTGGCTCCGGCACCACCAGAAGCACCACCGGAAGCAGCGGCGGCTTCTGCTGCTGCTGCTGCCTCGGCAGGGTTGCCGCCCGTCATGGCAGCTGTAGCAGCAGCAGCAGCGCCCGTCTTGGCCTTGACGGAAGCGGCGTTTGAGGCAGCGACGTCCTGGGCGTCGCGGAGCATGAGGTAGAGCTCGCGGGTCTCGAGCTCGTTGCGCTGGGCCTCCTTGGCGCGCAGGGTCTGGACGCTCTCGATCTCAGCCTTGAGCGACTCGGCCTGGCGACGCTGGGCGTCGATGAAGCGGGTCTGCTCGTCGAGCTGGCGCTGCATTTTGGCGACGAGGCCGTCGGCGCCGAGCTCGAGACGGGCGCGCATCTCGTCGCGCTCGGCCATGGCGGCATCGGCAATCTGGCGGGCCTCCAGTGCCTCGTCGAGGGCCTGGCGGGCCTCGGAGTCGGTGTGCAGCTTGTCGAGCAGGCTCTGGACGGTAAAGTTGAGGCTCTGCTTGAGGTCCATGTCGGGCAGGCGGCGATCCATGGCGACGTAGGAGAGCATGGAGTCGACGAGCTGGAACATGCGCAGACGCTCTTCGCCATCGCTGTCGCGCATGAGCAGCAGGTGCTGGAGGGCGGAGACAAAGTAGTCCTGGGTGCGGGAGCCCTGGAGGCGGGCCTGGATGGCGTCGACGATCTGGACGGGGTCGTTGAGGTCTCTGACCTGGTCGGCGCCGCCGTCGATGCTGTCTTTGATGCTGCTGCCCTCGCGCTCGAGCATGTCCTCGTAGTCGATGGCCTCGTTTGTGCGGAAGCGCTCGATCTGCTTGTCGATGAGGTCGTACTGGAAAGCCTCGGTCTTTGTGAGGACGCGCTTGATGCCGCAGGCGATGAACTGGGCGCGGATGTGCAGGCGCAGCTGCAGGTCGTTTTCGGGGGCGTCGATGAGCATGTTGATGAGCATGAGGGTGGCGACCGAGTACTCCATGAGCAGGTTCTCCATGCCGATGCCGCCGGAGCGGACCTCCTCGGAGGCACCGACCATGCTGCCCATCTTGCCGCGGCCGTCAATGGTGACCTCGATGATGCGCATCCAGGCGTCGAAGCGGCCGTTCTCGCCCTGCTGGGTCTTGACGGTGTCCATGGCCTGGATGACCTTGAGGTGGCCCTCGCCGTCGCCCCAGTGGGTGAGGAAGGTGAGGACCTCGCTGACGAGCTTGCGGGTGGACAGGCGCGGGGTGGTGAGGGAGAGGCAGAGGGCGACGAGGACCTGCTGGTGGGCGAGGGCGTCGTCGGCGCCAAACTTGTTGTTCATGAGGGCCTTGAGACACTTGATGAGGTCGTACTCGCGGTCGAGGTCCTTGTCGCCGCGCGGCGGGTCCGGGGCGGTCGGGCCGCGGGCACTGCGGCGGTTGAGCTTGAGCAGGACATTGGTGAGCGCGACCTGGCCCTGGCACTCGATGAAGCGCTTGACCCAGCCGATCTGCTGCGTGCGCAGGTTGACCTCGAGACTGGCGAGGTTCTTGGCGTCGAGCGAGTTCTCCATGATCTTGCGCACGTACCACTCGGGCGAGCCCTCCTCGTCCGAGTACGTGGTGACGTCGACGTTTTGGAACTGGCCCGGGCGGGCGGACTGGCGGCGCCGCTGCTCGCTCTGGTACTCGGTGAGGTGGTCCTGGTAGATGAGGGTCCACTTCTTCTCGGGCGGGTAGGCCATCATCTGGCGACGGGCCTGCTCGGGCAGGTTGAGCCAGCCGCGCTTCTGCATGAGGTTGAGGAACATCTGCTCGATGACGGCGTCGTTGTCGGGCTTGGTCAGCGCGAAGCCGTCGTTGCCGGCGCTGCCGTTGGGCGGCACGCCCGAGGGGAACTTTGTCAGGCGGTGCGACTCGCGGTGGACGCCGTAGCCCACGCCGCCGCCCGCGCTGCCGCCGCCCGTCGACAGAGCCATGGAGTAGACGCTGCTGTTGTCGGCAGAGTTGCGGCCGACGGCGGTCGTTGAGTACGAGGGCTGCTGGCCGCCGCGGCTGGGAGGAGGAGGTTGGTGGTGCTGCTGGTGATGCGATTGGTGGTAATGTCCCACGGATCGGCTGGACGAGCTGGTGACCGGCCGGGGCGCGGCCATGTGAGCCGCCGAGGACGAAGCCACGGAGATGATGGATGCTGCCGAGGAGGCGAGCGGGGCGCCAATGGTGGAGGCGCTCGAGGAGGAGGTCGGGAAGGACGAAGGGTCAAAGGAAGGGTACTGGTGGAAGTCGCTGGTGGCCTTGTTGAGGTGATGGGGCAGCGGCTCGCGAGCTGTTGAGCTGCTCGGTCCCCCGACGGCGGATATGGTCGACGTCGTCTTTCCACTCGGAAGGTAGTCGACCGAGACGGTCGAGCGGCCGTCGGGAGCAATGCTGTCGTAGGGGATGGCTGTCATGACGCCGGCCATCATGTTGATGCCGGCGCCTTCGGGTGACGTCGGACGGCCATCGAGCGAGATGATGGACGAGTCGCGGGCGTGCCTGGAAGCGCGCGATGACGCCGCCGCCGCGCTGCCGCCGCCGTTGTCAAAATCGAGCGGCCCGACAAATCGGCCCTCGTCGCTCGTGTTCCGGCGGTCGCTCTTGTGCTTGACGCGCGAGAAGAAGGACTTGCCGCCCGACGATTGCCGCGATTTGTCGGCCATCGTCTGCGAATGCCAAATGGCGGGAAAGATAGGGAGGAAGACAAGGAGGAGACGAGGGAGGAGGAGGATGATGAGAAGGGGAGGTTGAGAGAGGAGGGGGGGGCGGTGAACAAGAAGCTGGCCTCTCTCTTTCTCTTTTTGGTTATTGTCGATAAACGTTGGTTACGCTCTGGGATCAGTCGAGCAGCCGCATGGCATCATGGCGGGGTCGTTCCCAGCTGGTGAAGGGTTTTTGCTGTCGGATGTTGTTGCTCTCCTGTCTTTCTCGTGATCGTTCTCTTTTATCTCTTCTCTCTTCTCTCTTCTTCTTCCTCACGTCGCATCCGCCGCAAAGAGCTGTTGCTGTCCACGCCCCGCGACAGTGGTCCGGTCAAGATCCCGTCTGTCGTCGAGTGACACGACTTCCGGCTTTTTGTCTTCCCTTTCCTCTTCTTTGTCGTTGTCGTCTCTTTGGTCGACTGCCGCACAAAAAAATGCTCAGCGGTCTCCGTCTGCGGAATAAAAAAAATAGCACTCTCCACCTTGCGGCAGCTGTCGGTCTGGACTCGTACTCCGTAAACGCCCAGCTCTCTCTCTCTTTCGCTCTGACGTGTGTGCCACTTTGGATCCCGGTCGTGCTTTGTTGCGGTCTCGCGTCGTCTTTGCTTGGTCGTTTTTGTTCGTCACAACAGGACCCCCTGTCAGGCTTGGGTGGTTCTGCTGGTTTGTCTGTGTTTTTTAACTTTTTTTTTGCTTTTTGTCTCTCCGGGTCGGTCCTGCCCTGTCTGGCTGGGGGGGGTTCTGTCCTTTCTGGGTCTTTCCTTCTGGGTCTTTCTCTTTTGCTCCCTGCTTTCCCGCTTTGACGACTTTCCCCCCCGTTGCATCGCAGCGTGCCTGCCTTAAATGGGCTTAGCATCCCCTCCATAAAGCCAGGTGTGGCCCCCCTGGCGCCTTCTCTTTCTAGCGTTCTTTTTTCAATTTGGAGGGGCGCTCTTTCCCGCTGTTCGCTAGCACTCTGTCCTGTTTTATCAGGGGGTGTGGTGCCGCTATTTCATTTTCTGGATAGCAGGTGCGACCCAGTGGTGCTACACCGTAGGCACACTGTCAGCAGTGCGGAGACGGCCAAACAGCGCGCTGCTTTGCCCCTGAAACACGGCGCACATCAGCAAATATGTGTGCGGTTCCTGCAGACGCGTGCGGTTTTGAGATGGACTTTTTTTTCTGTATTTTTGGAAAAGCTCAGCCAGTACTTTTCATTCGCCCATATTGTAATTGTCAAATCACCACGTAGCAGGAACATGCATGTCTGCGTGCATCTCTCACACACTCGGATCGATTAGGTTGTGCCCTCAGATACAGTGCGCACATATCCTCGCACCCATTTGAAATTACACTCGGCGCCAATGACGACAGAGCTCCTAGAGGTACGGAGTAGAGCTATGCCCGCTAGAATATAGCGCTGCGGGCAAACGCGGCGTGGGCCTACGGGGCACTTTGGCGCACTTTTGACCGTTGGGCGGGGGCATCGGACATTAAACTGATTTCCGCCAACACGAGGTCACGTGTTATTCGGGGAGAGTAAGATACGAAGAATGTCACGTCGCCTGATATCAGAGACAACTATTTTATGTGATATGTAAGAGACATGAGAAAGTAAAAGAATAATACTGAAGAGTATGTTTTTTTACAGTCTTTTGACCATCTCTCTGTTGAGCTGACTCCTACAACAAGAGGAGCACAACAGGCGCACGCTGAGCGTCGTAATGCGCAAAAGTGACCCATAATAACTGCCCCCCAGACCACTAAAACGGCGGCGAGGCATAGCCCATCCATAGCCCGTCCATAGCCTATCTCGTAGCCTATTCCGTAATCGCGTAGCCTCATCAATAGATCAGAAAGTCGACGGCAACCAAAAGTGTCATCACTCCGACTCGACATCCCCCATCGTCGCGACACTAGACACAGCACACTCCTGTGATCTCTCTCAGCGTTGCGACGGCCCTTGATTGGCCACCCACGACGAGTGCATCGGCGGCCGGCTAGGAGAGAGAATCAGCCGAGCGCATTTTTGTGATATTTGTGCAACATTCTTCTTTCGCGCCACTTCGACCTCTTGTCGCTTTCCCCCCCAAAACTTGTCAATATGGGGAGCGACGTGTCCATGTTCAAGGTGAGAGATATCTCCAGACTTGCTACAATACTCTATTCTAACGCTCTTTCCCGCCAGAGCTTCTTCTTGCCAGCCTTGATCGGCCTCGGCCTGTTTGTCCTTCTCACCTTTGTCATTGTGCCGACGTGGCAGCGATACCATGCGCGATACGCCCAGTACCTCCCCATCGAAACCATATCGAGCTCGACCGAGACCCTGCGATTCCGCATGTACGATGCGGCCGGTCGCTTCTTTGCAAGACGAGAGCGGTTAACATCATCGTCGTCGGGAGGAGGGTTGTTTGGTCGCGTGCGTCGCATGTTCCGGAGAGGCGGCGACGGCGATGGCCATGGCGACAGCAACAACAACGGCTCGTCCGGCCGTGACAACGACCAAGTTCTGCTGTCCGACGAAGACGAGCTCGTGCTGGCCGACCCTCTGGGCGGCGAAGAGCTGGGTGTCCTGCGTCCCGGCCATCGGGGGATTAACAGTCCTCGACATGAGCTGCCGCGGGGCGGTAACATGTACGACACGCGGCGACTGAGCAGAGAGTAAGTTGGTTGGGTGGGGGGGAGATTTGGATGATGGACGGTTGGTTGTTTGGAATATCTTCTAATACATCTAGGCTCGAGCAAGGGTTCATGGACGATAGCGACGATGAGGATACGTCCAGACGGAGGTGATGGCCTTGGACAGACGGCTCACCCGGACTTTCATTGATGACGTTTAGCATTTTTTTTTCTTTCCTTTCTTGTAGTCGGCATACTTTTTGCGTCTCCCATTTTTCGTTTGTGCTCTTTCTTCTCTTTCTGTTGTCTTTTTGGTATTATTATGGCGTTCATAGCGCTGCATGTCACGGTCTGTACTATAGAAAGCAACTTGATTACTGCACTACAGTTCTATCTTTATAACGAGCACGATCTCTCATTCAGAGTATGATTAGCAGAGCAGTAGGTCACCATCGCTGACGACTGTAAGAAGTACATTGGTGATGCTCTGTTCTGTCTGTCCATTTAACATGGACCCACTTTTATATACCTAGCTCTCTGTCATTTAGTGCATCGCGATCGCGAACTTGACTTGTCCCGCGTCTTGCTGCACCATCTATACGCGTCACACCACTTACCATGAGGTTCAGAGCTGGCATGCGCAATGTGCGCACCCTGTCGAGTAAGTGCGAGGTCCAGCTTACGCTCCACAAAATACTCGCTAACATTTCTCAGAGCTGGTGTCCGCCCTCAGCGCGCTGGAAAAGGTCGTGTGGGTGCACCTCGAAGACGAGATTGTCCGGTTCATTGTCAATCCCAACCGCGGGTCGCAGGCCTGGTCGACGTTCCCCCGCGAGTTCTTCTTTGACCCCGACAGCTACATTGTCAAGTCGCTCGAAGCCGGCAATGCCATCAACCTCGAGATCACGCTGGCCGTGCTGCAGCGAGCCCTCCGCTCGGCCATGGCCGGCAACGAGCCCATGCTCAAGCTGACCAAGCGCGACGGCCTGCCCATTCTATCCTTGACCATCCCCACCATGACCAATCCCAAGGGACTGGGCGCTTTCGGGTTTGGGCCCGTGGGAGGCGGCGGCGGTGGTGGCAGTGGCAGCGGCAATGGCAATGGCAATGGCGGTTCTTCTGCTGGAGGCCCTCATGGTGGACGCTATCGCGAGAGCACGTTTGGCAGCATGGCCGCCGCGACCGACAATATGGATCCACTGGGGGACGGCGGCCCCGTCGCGTCGACGCTCGAGCTGCAGGCCAAGCGAGAGCGCGAAAAGGTGGTCGTCCAGGAGATCCCCGTGCGCGTCATCATGCAGGGCGGCATGCAGAGCATCGTCGAGCCCACGGTGCCCGAGCCCGAGGTCAACATTGTGCTGCCGCCCCTGCTCCAGCTCAAGGCCGTCTCGGACCGCTTCACGCGGCTGGCCCATACGACCGGCAGCGGTGCCGGTAGCGGCAGTAGTGGCGCCGGCGCTGGCGCTGCTGCCTCGTCGCCCAAGCTGGAGCTCAGCGCCAACATGTATGGCGTGCTGCGCCTGCGGCTCCTCACCGACACTCTGAATGTCGAGACCGTCTGGAACGACTTGGAGAACCCGCCGCTCAATGAGGAGGTGCTGCCCGTGCCGCTGTCGGAACATCCCAGCACCCTCTACCGCGAGGCCGGACCCGACAAGTTTGCCACGGTGCGCGTCGACGGCCGCGACTGGAGCCGCGTGCTGAGCGTCGGCCGTCTCGACGGCGCACGCGTCATTGCCTCGTTTGCCGACGGCGTCGTGCTCACCCTGCACGTCTATGTTGCCCAGCCCGACGATATCAGCGAGCCCGACGGCACGAGCATGGTTGTGGTGAGTTCAAGGGCGGAAGCCGGTTTTGTATTTACGTTTTATCATGCCATGAACTAACTGTACAGTACTACGTCTCGTCTCACAGCTCTTAATGGGTCGTTTATTGTGAATTGTTTGCTTTCTATTTTCCCGGCGTTTCAGGGATCAAGATCTGGGAGAGGATCTGGCGTTTATTCAAAGAAAAAGATACCACGGATGGTTCGTTCATGTACGATATAAAAATGAAGAAGCATGTGCATTTATTGTCAATCAATGATTTGATGTCCATCTCATCGGCGTGTACCCTATTTAGTATTCCGTGCTCCATGCTATACCTTCAAGGTACAAAAATACCTAGGTACCTGCCTTTAGGCATGTGAGCTGGGTTCTCGGTGAAATGCGATCATCCGTGAAACCTAAGGTATTTGAGTTTGAGAGATGGATGGGCGATGGTGTGAGCCTGTTCCTGTCTTCCATACGATGTTCGTTCCATGGTAGGTGGCCTTAGGTATAAAGTTGAAGGCTGAAAGGCGCCCTTAAGCTTGATAGTTTTAAGCCGTCTTTTTTTGTAAATTAGTATTTATTTTTTTTATTTTTTTTTAAAAAAAATCACGGCCTACTCAATTCGACCTAGGTAGGTTGTTAGTCGTGCGTAAAAATATACTGCTAAAATACTTACCTACACAAATAACACTAATAGGAAAATTCACAGAAATTATTGTCTCATTTACCTACTTGAGCCTCACATCTTGCTCATTCACCGCGCTGTGAGAGGTTCCATCGCTTCCTTCCCTCTATGACCAAAAAAGGCAGTTGGACAGAAAAAGTGGACCTGTCGCATGTACCGCCCAAAAGGAAGACGCCAACTTTGTGACGACACATTCTTCTCCGCCGCTCGTCCGCATCAACGCCCACTCTGCATGCTTCAAAGATCTGTCGATATTTCATCGTCCTTTTATTCACTTGATTTCATCCTCCGTACACCATGACACAGACCAAGATTCCCGTCTGGCTGGACTGCGACCCAGGCCACGATGTATGGTGATGCCATTTCCCCCCTCATTTTGGGTCTTCAAGGTTATTTATTTGTGGAATTTTCCATCCATCTTTTACTGACATTTATGGCCGCGATAGGACGTGTTTGCCATCCTCATGTGCGCGTACCACCCGTCGCTGCAGCTCCTTGGCATTTCTACCGTCTACGGCAATGCTCCTTTGACGTGAGTGAGACAGAAAAGTCACATTTTTGGAGTTGTATGATATATATATGCTAACCCTCTCCCCTCCCCCCAGCAACACAACATGGAATGCGACGTCCGTGTTGACGGCCATGTCCAAGGAACAAGAAGTGCCCGTCTATTCGGGCGCCTCGAAGCCACTGTCGCGCCCGTCGCTGGCGGCTGGCACTGACATCCACGGCGAGACAGGTCTCGACGGCACTGAGCTGCTGCCGGAACCGAAGCAGCTGCCGCGGATGGACGCCCTGGCGGTGGATGCCATGGCCAAGGCGCTGCTGGCACAGCCGGCGGGCACGGCCTGGCTGGTGGCGACGGGATCGCTGACCAACGTGGCGCAGCTGCTGGCGGCCTACCCGCAGGTGGCCGAGCACCTGGCCGGCCTGTCGATCATGGGCGGCGCCGTGGGCGACAACTTTGCCGGCGCGGCGTCGGTGGCCACGGGCATGGTCGACGGCGTGCCGCGCATCGGCAACACGACGGCGTATGCCGAGTTCAACATTCTGCTGGACCCGGAAGCCTCCGCGACGGTGCTCGGCCATCCCGTGCTGGCGGCCAAGACGACGCTCGTGCCCCTCGACCTCACCCACCAGGTGCTGGCCACGCCGCAAGTGCAGGCCCGTCTTTTGGGAGAAAAGGGAGAAAGGGGAGAAAAGGAAAAGGCCAACGTCGATGGCCAAGGCAAGACGGTCCTCCGCACCATGCTCGTCCAGCTGCTCAACTTTTTCGCCGACACGTACAGCGAAGTCTTTGGCATCACGGCCGGCCCCCCGCTGCACGACCCCGTCGCCGTGGCCGCCCTGCTTCCCGCCACGCCCGAGGGCGTCACCTTTTACGACTACCTGCCCGAGCTGGCGAATCAGGCGACCGACGGCAAGACGCCCGAGCCTGAACGCTACGAGGTCACCGTCGTCACCGAGGGCACGGCCGAAAAGGCCATGGCTGGCCACGGCGAGACCGGCCGCACGGTCGTGCGTCGGCTGCCACCGGGCACCCCCGGCGTGCGCATCCCGCGGACGCTCGACGTGGCCCAGTTCTGGACCGTCCTGGAGGCGTGCTGTGCCCGCGCCGACGAGGCGAATGCAAAGAATGGCCGGTAATAGGTTGTTTGTAGAGAGGGAGGGGGGGGGTTCTCGCGTTGCACGTTGAGTAATGAAAAGAGGTCATGTTTGATAATTTTCTTTTTGATATTGCTCACGTCATTCTAAATCTACAGATAGACTAGACAACCAAAACTAATTGGATGGAATATTTTGGGTATTCATAAAAGCGTGGCAAGGAAAAAGAAGGGGCTAGTGGGGGGACTGGGTCGTAGAGTCGTAGAGTCGTTTTCTGGGCTGAATACGTCGCTTCATGTTATGGGGTTTGCCGCTTGTAAAGTATAAAGCTGTAACGCTGTAAAGCTGACAGCATGTCGCGAGATACAGCCATACAGATTAATGCAAAGCTGATTTTTGCGCTATTGTTCGAATTAGAGCCGCGCTTTCTTCCGCATGCAGGGCCTGGCATAATTGCTGTTTTGTCGCCACAACAGTAATGCCAGCGCCGTGGGACCATGTGAGGATCTGCCCACGAGACTCGGCCCGGCGCGCCCCCTCATCTTGGTTGTAAACATAATTTCGCTTGTCTTTGTTTTCGTGCTTGCACAGTCGGTTCATGTCGTCTTGCCGTCCACCTTGTCCTTGGTCTCGTCGTCTTCCGACAGTCCCAGCGCCGACAGTTCTCGCACCAGCTCGTTGATCCGTATCACCTTGGCAATCTGCTCGGGCAGCAGAGCAGCACCACCGTCGCGCTTGCTCTTGAGCTCGCGGGCCTGCTTGATCTTCTTGCGCAGCCCACGTGCCTTTTTCTCCCGCTCCACGGCAGGGTCCTCCACGGCGGGGGTTGGTGTTGCTGTTGTCGTAGTTGTCGTCGCAGTTGTCGTCTCCTGACCCTTGTTGTCCTCCTTCTCGGCCGCCTTTTTGCGGGCCTCACGGCGCTTGGCGTTCTTATTCGCAGAAGCCGCCGCCGCCGCCGTCGTCGTCGCCGTGGTGCTCGTCTCGGTGGGCGTTGCTCCCGGGACGCCTGCGGGTTTGCTGGTCGAAGAGGACGAGGTGGTGGTGGTGGCCGCCGTCGAGGAGAGTGAGGCAGACGAGGCAGATGTTGTCTCCTTCACATCCGGTGTGTTGGACTCCGACTCGGCCGGTGCCGCGCCGGGAACACCAGCCGCCTTGAGTCGCTGGCGGTATGCCACAGCCAGCCGGCTCTTGTAGACTGCAACATCTTCGGGCGGCTGATATCCAGGACGGATTTTGATAGCGCGTCGTGTGCTGCCATCCGCGCGCGTCGACTCGGGAATGTGGCGAACGCCACTGGCATCCGTGATGATTCCTGAATTTGTCGGCTGGGACGACATCGTTGCAATGTCGGTTGGTACAGAGATTCGGAGGTGACGTCTGTACGGAGTAACAGCACAGTTTCGCTTTTTTTTTGAACTTTGCAGTCTCCAAAATTCAACGCATGTGAAGCCTTATGGGCCGTCCAGAACCGGACTAGCGCCTTTTTGAAAGCTTTGCCCAATCAGAATCGCTGTTTTGCCGGTTAGGCGTGTGCTTACATAATACAGAAAAAACGGGCAATTCGGGAGAACGAGTTTCCAACGAGACTTTCCGAACAAATTGCACTGGAAAAGAAGCCACAGCTACATCGTCAGACATCTTTGCCCTATCTGCAACGCCACGCAGCGCAAACCACCTGCCCGCCTCTCTCTGTTTTCTTGCTCCCCCGAACCGTCGCAAGACACAACACACATTCAAGATGGTATGTTGGACGACGTCCGGCCAGCGGGCGCGGGTCAATTGGATCACAAGAGTCATTTTGCGTACCCGTCGCGATGACGATGCGCCGCCATCACCTTTGTCATATATACTGTTGACCAAGCTAACATATTTCTCTTTCCACTCTCTAGCCTAGCAGCCCCGTCTACAAGCAAGTAGCCCCCCTCGATACTCGATATTTGATACGCGCCGAACACCCCCAACGATGCCCCTACCTCGGCGACCCCAATGCCCCAATGCCTCAATTCTATACCCTACGCGACGAGACCCCGACATTGCTAACACGCCGACCTTGTCTTTTTACAGCCTCTTCTTTCGCAAGAACTATGCCATGCTGACCGCCGTCTTTGCCGGCGCGTTTGGCTTCCAGATGTGAGCACCCACCAGTGGAGGGGGGCATGCCGTCCGATGGCGGTCCAGTTGTTCCGAGGAAAATGGACGAAGACGGGACAGAAATAAGAGGAGGGAAATGTTGAATTATGAATCAGCATTGCCAATGGACAAACAGCTAACTATTCTCTCCAGGGCTTACGACTCGGGCATGAACAGACTGTGGGACAACATCAACCGCGGCGTACGTTTTTCTCTCCCGCCTGTACAGAGAGACTGGTGGTCACCATTTCTTCTCAAGACATCCTTCCATTCGTCTTTTTCTTTTCACTAACCTTTGCAGCGCCAATGGAAGGACATCCGGTCCAAGTACGTCGAGGACGAGGAGTAGAGTTGTCGTCACGTGACGCGATGACGGACATAGCTGTACGACAATAAAAAATACAACGGGATTTCCACCAACACAAAAGAAAAAAAAACAATGAAACAGCTGCAGAAGAAATGGAACGCCAAGACTCGAGTTTGACAGACGCTGCTTGGCGGCAAACGACCAACTTTTACATTACACGTCTGCCGGCAGCTTCATTGTCGAGTCTTTTGAAATAGAGGGTGATTTTTGGAGGCGACAGACATTGCATCTTTTAGTTGTTTGGGGAAGAAAGGGCGATTGGTTTTTGATGGAGGATATATACCTGAGCATCACAAAATAAATAAAAAGATAACCAATGTGTTTCTTTAAAGAGATCATCAACAAAACATGTATGGCTGCATGTCGAGTTCACGGCATGAAATGTCACGTGAAATGCCCGCCCAAGAAGCGCCGACTATTAACACTGCTATTTGGAGAGCTTCTGCAGTTTAAAAGCGGACGGCGCAATACAGTACAAATAGTAATCTCTCACAAAAAAATATTCAATGTTCGCCTCACCTTGGCCGCCGCGCCTTGCCCTCCTCCACGATCGCACCTTCTTCAGCCGGCGCTTAACCCCACTAGCAAACTCCGAGCACAGACGGCGCCTTCCTTAACAAAAAGGCATTCTTGTTTGGGGGGCGGTAGGTAGGCAGCTCCAAAACATTGCCTTCAACGGCTCTTTCTTCGTTTTTCTTTCTTCTGACGAGGACATTCAGCTCTACCATCAACTCAACCCCTCACCGACTACACTTTATCAACAGAGAGTCATCAAAACCACAACTCGCCATCGGGCACTGCATCTCTCGCGGCACTTTTTATTTTTGTCAGCAGCGACCCAGAGATATCGTTTGTGTGGCGGCCCACTCCAAACATCCTCCATCTTGTTCCCCCTCACCTCATCTCCAAAGAGACCTAGCTATTCTGAGTGGCCTCGACTCTTTCTGTTTACTTTTTTTTATTTGTCTTTTTTCCCTCTCATCTCTCTTCATCTGAGCTCGACCACGAAACAAAACAACATCGGATTCACACCCTACCACCACTAAAAAAGCATGGCCGACCCCACGGCTGCCGACCGCGCGGCCGAGGCCGAGGTCACGGTCGGTAGCATGTCGACACAGGAACGGCAGCTATGCGAGCTGCTGGTGAATCTCTCGAAACAGCATGCACACCGATACGACGAAAAGGCCGAGAACGATCTGCTGACGGCGCTGTTTTGGTGCATGGCGGGCGGCAAAGTCGAGTACATGAACCTCTTTTTCCCGACGGGCGGTCCGCTGCGCAACGGAACGCTGAAGCTGCGCGAGTCACAGGGCGCGGTGCACGGCGCCGAGTACACCGAGGCGGCGCGGGGTCACGCGTGCGGCCACATATTCCGGGCGGGCGAGGCGACGTACTCGTGCAAGACGTGCGGGACGGACGACACGTGCTGTCTGTGCAGCCGCTGCTTTGAGGCGACGGATCACCGCGACCACCTGGTGCGGATCAGCGTGTCCCCTGGGAACAGCGGCTGCTGCGACTGCGGCGACCCGGAGGCGTGGAAGACGCCCATGATCTGCACGATCCACTCGTCGCACGAGGAGATGGGCGAGGCCGGCCTGACGGACGAAACAGCAAGGGGAGCCACAGCATCAACAGCATCGACGACGACATCAGAGACCAAGTCGGCCAACTCAAAAGGCAAGCAGGTCGCCGCGGACGAGACGCCGCTGACCCCGCCCGACCTGGCCGCGAGCATCCGGATGACGATTGCGCGGGCGATTGATTTCATGTGCGATGTGATCTCGTGCGCGCCGGAGCAGCTGCGGCAGGAAAAGAGCAAGGAGTCGATTGCGCGGGCCGAGCGACTGTCGCGGCTGTCGCGGTCGTACGGCGTGGTGGACGAGGCGGCGGACGAGTTTGCGGTGTTGCTGTGGAACGACGAGAAGCACACGGTGGCGGACGTGGCGTCGCAGGTGTCGCGGGCGTGCTCGGTGACGTATGCCGAGGGCACGCGGCGGGCGTACGAGACGGACGAGATTGGGCGCAGCCTGATCAAGCACTCGACGGACAAGGACTACCTGCTCGAGGTGGCGCGCGTGCTCGAGAGCATCAAGGTGACGGTGACGGTGCGGTCGTCGCGCGACACGTTCCGCGAGGCCATGTGCGGCACCATGGTCGAGTGGCTGGTCGACATTTCCGGCAGCAGCGTCGGCCAGGACCACAGCATCCTGCGGCAGATTGTGTGCGAGGAGCTGCTGCGGCCGTGGCGCAAGGGCAGCCCCGCGGTGAATGCCGAGATTGGGCAGTCGGGCATCTCGGACGAGGACCGCATCGAGAACGAGGAGTTTTGGAACCCGGTGGCCAGCCACGACCGCGATCTGCTGCGGCGGCAAGAGGCAGCACTGATGGCCGAAGAGCTGGCGGACGGTGGTATGATGGACGACGACGACGACGACTTTGATATGGAGGATATTGGCGACGACGACGACGATGACGATGTCATTGGTGACGATGTCGACGACGAGGATGACGAAGATGGCGAGGAAGTCATTTTCATGGAAGCCATTGATCTTGATTATGCCGACGACGGCGAAGAGGAACAAGGGCAAGGGAACGGCGAAGGCGGAGGGGGGCAAGAGACGGTAGCCAGAAGAAGAGACAATGGCCGTGATGCCGACGAGGAGGACGATGATGATCGGTTCATGGAGGATGCAGAAGACGACGAGATTGTTGCCTCTGCTGCAGGAGGGCAAGCTGGAGAACAGAGAGCAGCCAACGCCCAGCCTCGGCCTGGCGGCGTTGTATTTGGCGACGACGTCGACATGGAGGATCTTCAAGCCCAGACGACTCATGCTTACACTGCGACTGCTGTTCAGCCGACGACAGGTCCGGCCTGGGAGGTGCAAGGCGGTCCCAATGACGAGGCAGACGAGGCGGACGAAGCGGACGAGACGGCGACTGAGCGGACAGCAAGACGGGAAAGACAAGACACGGTGGCCGATGGAAGAGGAAGACCGGCTCGAGCTTCCGCTGTCTCCGCAGTCGCCTCAGCAGCCACGGCACAGCAGAGACGATCGCCCGGCGCGACACCGACAGCACGAGAGAGACGGACCCTTCGGCGGTCAGCACGGACGGCTGCTGCTGCTGCCGCCGCTGCCGCCGCTGCGTCTGCGAATGCTTCTGCCTCGGGTTCTAGTTCTGCTGCAGCAGCAGCAGCTGCTGCTTCTGCTTCTGCTTCTGCTTCTGGTTCTTCTTCAGCCCACCCGAGCGGCGCGACTTCTCTTCGCGCGGCGCGCCTGTCTCGCCGCAGCGGCAATGCGCGGGAACGCGACGACACGCCCTCGGAGTCCGACACGGCCGAGCCGTTGATCGCAGCCACAGCCTTTTCCACCAAGATGGGCCTCGACGTCCCGCGGACACCGGGCAACGCGGCGGCCGACGACGGTTCACCACGGATGCGCCCTGGGCTCTACTGGCTCAGCGTGCCGAAAAAGTACATGGAGACGGCGGACGCGCCTGCGGAGAACCTGTTCCAGCGGGTGCGGCTGGACTGGCTGATCCTGTTTGACCTGCGGCTGTGGAAGAAGGTGCGCAACGACCTGCGGTCGCTGTACATCTCGACGGTGGTGTCGATCCCCAAGTTCAAGCGGATTCTGGGGCTGCGGTTCTCGGGGCTGTACACGACGCTGGCGCAGCTGTACCTGATTGGCGACCGCGAGCCGGACCACTCGATCATCAACATCTCGCTGCAGATGCTGACGACGCCGTCGATCACGGCCGAGATTGTGGAGCGCGGCAATTTCCTGACGAGCCTGATGGCCATTCTGTTTACCTTTTTGACGACGCGGCAGGTCGGCCACCCGTGGGAGCTGTCGCCGGCGGCGGTGCTGTCGTTCGACTCGGGGTCTGTGACGAACCGGCGCATGTACCACTTCTTTGTCGACCTCAAGTACCTGTTCGGGTCGCCGCACGTGCAGGAGCGTCTGCGCACCGAGGAGCGCTACATGATGCAGTTCCTCGACCTGGTCAAGCTGCACCAGGGCATCTGCCCCAACACGCGCGCCAACGGCGACCATGTCGAGTACGAGACGGACACGTGGATCAGCGCGTCGCTCATCACGCGCGAGGTCAACCGTCTGTGCCGCCAGTTTGCCGACGCCTTCCGCGGCCTGTCTCCCGCCGACATGCCGCACCTCGCGCGCGCCATCCGCTACGCCGCCAAGGTCGCCATTGTGCACTCGATCGGCGCCGAGCGGCGGCGCTTCACGCAGTCCGAGATCCAGCACGACGTGCGCTTCCGGCAGCTGGCCGACTTTGAGTTTGACGAGACGCCCGTGCCGTACAACGTCGTGCGCTTCGTCGTCGAGGAGGAGCCCATCAGCTTCCACCACGCGCTGCACTACACGCTGTCGTGGCTCGTCGAGTGCGCCAAGGCGCTGCCGGCCGAGCACCTGCGTCAGCTGCTGTCCTTTACGAGCGCCGAGCTGCGCGCGCCGCCGCGCTCCATGGGCCGTAAGCACGTCCTGCGCAGCCGCCAGCCGTCGCCCGAGGACTACCTCATGGCCGCCTTTGATTTCCCGCTGCGCGTCTGTGCCTGGCTCGCGCAGATGAAGGCCGGCATGTGGGTGCGCAACGGCATCAGCCTGCGCCACCAGGCGGGCACCTACCGCGGCGTCGGCCAGCGCGATGTGGCGCACCACCGCGACATCTTCTTGCTGCAGACCGCCCTCGTCGTGTGCAACCCGGCCCGCGTCGTTGTCTCCATCATGGACCGCTTCGGCATGGAGCGCTGGGCCAAGGGCTTCTTTGAGCAAAAGGCCGAGAACCAGGACGACCTGCAGCATCTGGACGTCGTCGAGGAGATGATCCATTTGCTCATTGTGCTCGTCAGCGACCGCATGGCCCTGGTCGCGGATGACGAGGACGAGGATGAGAAAAACAAAGTCAGCAACAGCGAAGATGGCGCTGCCTCCTCCTCGACAAGAGCCCTCCGCCGCGACCTCGTCCACGTGCTCTGCTTCAAGCCCCTCTCATACACCGAAATCTGCAGCAAGCTGCCCGAGCGCTACCAGGAGCAGGAGAACTTCCAGACGCTGCTCGAGGAGATGGCGACCTACCGCGCGCCCGACGGCAACAACGACGTCGGCACCTTTGAGCTGCACGCGCGCCACATCGAGGACGTCGACCCCTACAGCGCGCACTACACCAAGAACCAACGCGACGAGGCCGAGGCGGCCTACCGCGCCTGGATGGCCAAGCAGACGGGCCGCCCGGCCGAGTCCATCGTCTACGAGCCGCGCCTGCTGCCCATCACCACCGGCGCCTTTGTCGGCCTCGCCGCCTTTACGCGCACCGGCGTCTTTGCCCAGCTCGTCTACTACTCGCTGCTCTATGCCGCCGTCGCCCCCAAGGTCACCCCCACCGTGCCCATGTCGCGCGTCGAGTCCTACCTGCAGGTGCTCCTCCACCTCGTCCTGATTGCCATTGACGAGGATGCCTCGGAAAAGAACAGCAGCGACGCCTCCTTTGTTCGCCTCGCCCTCCACCAGACGGCGCGCAGCAACTTCTTGCCCGAACACCCCATGGCCAAGACGATCCTGGCCATCCTGCACCTCCTCTCGACCAACGACGAGCTCAAGGCCACCCACGCCAAGCTGTCCCTCGTGCTCAAGCGCATGCGCGAGAAGCGGCCGGACGAGTTTGCTGACGCCCTCGCTCGTCTCGGCATCGAGGACGAGTCTGCCGCTGCGACCGCCGACGACGACAACCAAGCCGCCGCTGACGAGGAGCGCGACCGCAAGCAGCGCGCCCGCGAGCGCCAGGCCCGCATCATGGCCAAGATGCGCGAGCAGCAAAACAGTTTCATGGCCAAGCAGAGCAGCAGCATCGACTGGGGCGTGGATGATGATGACGAGGAGGGGGAGGAGGACGAGGATGGTAATGGTGATGGAGAAGGTGACGGCACCGGCAGCACTTCTGCTTCCGGCGGCGCCGCCACCGCTCCCTACGAAACGCCCAAAAAGACGTACAAGTTTCCCACGGGCACCTGCATCTTGTGCCAGGAAGAGACCGACGAGCACACGCTGCACGGCGCGTTTGCCTTTATCATGGAGAGCAAGATGCTGCGCCAGACCGACCTGCAGGACGCCGACTTTGTGCGCGAGGCCGCCGCCACGCCGCTCAACCTCGACCGCTCTGCCGACGCCATCCGTCCCTTTGGCGTCGCCGGCGAGAACCGCCAGACCGTCACCAAGGTCGGCGTCGACGGCGCCGCCTTCACCGCCGAGCGCAAGACCATCGGCCGCGGCTTCCCCGCCGCCAACTGTCTGCAGGGCCCACTGTCGACCGGCTGCGGCCACATCATGCACTACCACTGCTTCGAGGCCTACTTTGAGAGCACCGTCCGCCGCCACAACCAGCAGATTGCCCGCCACCACCCAGAAAACACCGACCGCTTCGAGTTTGTCTGCCCGCTCTGCAAGGCTCTCGGCAACGCCTTCTTGCCCATCGCCTGGAAGGGCAAGCAAGAGTCGTACCCGGGGCCCCTGCACCCGGCCGTTCCCTTTGCCGAGTTTGTCAAGAAGGCAGCCAACAAGGGCGAGAAAGAGGCGGACAAGGCAGACAAGGCAGACAAGGCAGACAAGACGGCTGTGGCGTCGCCGTTTTCCGAGTTCCCGCCTGAGCTTACCGCCTACCAGCAGCAGTACCTCCAGACAGCCATGGTCGGCGACATCGCACTGGGCGTCACCAAAATGCTGAATGATCGATTGGCCCAGGAGCGCCTCGAGCGCGCTCTGCGGGCCGTGCAGCAAGCCAGCGCCGAGGGAGCAGCGTCGGCTGCAACGGCTGCAACGGCTGCAACGGCTGCAACGGCTGCAACGGCTGCAACGGCTGCAACGGCTGCCGCCCCCGTCGACGATGTCCAGCGTGCAGCCATCCAGCTCATGCGGAAGCATATCCTGCAGTACGTAAACGTTGACGAAGACCGTCCCGAGTCGCTACCCGTGCAGTCACCTGCGTCCCTCGCCGATGCCCTGCGCACACTCTACCAAAGCCGTCGCTTCCAGCCGCAGCAGATCGACGACGCCCTGCCCGGCATCATGCGGGAGATCATCTTGAACAATGAAGTGCGCTTTGTCACGGACGGGGAGGCGGCCGCTTCTACCAGAGCGGCAGCAGCAGCAACGACAACAACAGGCGGTGCCGCCTCGTCCGTCATGCTGGACAACCTCATCTCAGCCTACCGCCGTCTTAAGCGCACGCTGCGGTACAACAAGCTGCTGTCGCGCAGCCCCGTGCACAAGAACCGCAAGAACCTCGAGCTCGTCGGCGGCGACGTGCTCGCCCTGGCCGTCGGCTACTCCGTCTCGGCCGTCGAGATCCAGTGGCGCGGCACCGATGCCGAGTACGGCATGACCCTCCTCACCAAGATCCCCGAGCAGAGCCTGACCCATCTGCGCGTCCTCTGCGAGACCGTCACCTCGTACTTTGCCATCGCCTCCCAGTGCAGCGCCTGGAGCACCGCCCTGGCCAACGAGCTCCGTCTCAACGTCCAGAACCAGCACATGCGTCTCTTTGTCGCCCAATACCGCAGCCAGCTCGAGGCCGAGGCCGAGTTGCTGGCCGACGATAGGAATTCTGCTGCCGTTGCTGCTGCTGCTGCTGCGAGCAGCGGCCCTGAACAAGACCAGGCCATGGCTTTGATCGACACGGAACCCCTGCTCAGCTCCGAGACCTTCTTGTTCTTCTGCGAGTGCGCCTTTGGACTCGTGCCCGCCCAGGGTCTCGATCTCGCCAACGTCCTGCGTCTGTGCTACCTGGCCGAGCTCGTCAAGGTCGTCTACCACCTGGGCCACAACATCCCCGTCAAGGCCTGGATGGACGTGCTGCTCAACCGTCCCGAATCCACGTCGCCCGAGCTCAAGAACTTTGCCCTCTTTTGCATCGCCGTCATCCGCATGGATCTCCACGCCCACGCCCTCGGGTCCAAGCAAAGCTCTTCCGATCCCATTGATGCCTCTGTGCTCGCTAGTGGTGTGACCGGGGGTGTGACCGGTGGTGGATCTGGATCTGGATCTGCCTCCAGCCAGGCTTTTGCGCAGGACAGCCTCGATACCCTCGAGGGATACTACCGCTTTGTGCAAAAGTATGCGCTGGCCTTCTTGCGCAAGGCGACCGTGCTCATGTACGCCACGGGCGGCGTCGATTTCAACACGCACGTCTCTCCCGCACCGGAACTGAACGAGCTCGACCGTCTGACTGAGGTGCTGCGCGTGCCCTCGTTTGACGACATGTGCAGCCAGCTCGTCGGCTCCGAGGACGATGATTACCCCCACGACTCTGACGGCTCTGGTGGCTCTGACGACGAACACAGCCATGTGCGCAAGCTCGTCAACGGCTGGGTGCAGCACGACTACCTCCACCGTCTGCGCGCGCACCGTCGCGAGGAGTGGGCCAAGATGAACACTGCCCTGGACAATGCCACGCGGACGGTTGGTCTCGAGGGTATGGGCGGTATGGGCGTCAATGACATGTCCGATTCTTTCGTCACCATTGCGAGCGCTGGCGGCGGCATCAACGATGAGCCTATTGTGACCATGACCGTGTCCGCGGCCGGCGCCGTGGCGCAGGCCCGGGCGTCGTCGGGCGGTGGCGGCCCCATACCCAAGAACCCGACGGCGCTGCTGAGCCACCCGGGCATCTACGAGCTCGTGGCGCTACCGGAGCACTATGACCAGCTGCTCGACGAGTGCACGCGCGCGCGCTGCCCGACGACGGGCAAGGACGTGTCGGATCCCATGATCTGTCTCTTTTGCGGTGCCGTCTTTTGCAGCCAGGCGATTTGTTGCTTAAAAAAGGAGCGCGTGCCGGGCAGCCTGAATCGTCGGCGCATCGGCGGCGCCCAGCAGCACATGCGCCGCTGCCAGGGCAATACGGGTCTCTTCCTCAATATCCGCAAGTGCTACATCTTTTACCTGCACCGGCTATCGGGCTCCTACGGATACGCGCCCTACATGGACAAGTACGGCGAGGTGGATCTGGGTTTCCGGCACGGCCGGCCGCTGCTGCTGAGCCAGAAGCGGTATGATGCGCTGCTCCGATCCGTCTGGTTGGGTCACAGCATCCCGAGTTTTATTGCGCGGCGACTTGAAATGGACATTAACAACGGAGGATGGGAGACGATCTGAAGCGGGGGGTGAGGGGGTGAGGGCAAAAGAGAAAATGGAAAAGGTGGAAACCGGAGGGTCTCGATTCGGAGGAGGAAAAGGACAAGTGAAAAGTTACTTTGGTATATCATAGACGGGTTGATGGGATGTGACAAAACGACAAAATACGATTTAATGTATAGACCAAAAAGAAATGAACCGCACTACTTTTTTTTTCAATATTCTCCATTTCTATGTTTTAGTGGTATCACTTATTCCTGTGCTATTCAACCATATCTACGGCATCGTCTTCGTCTGGATCTGACGTGCCGTTGATGTCGACGTTGATGTCGACATGGCGGACGCCGTTGGCTAGTGCCACTGACGCCTCGGCTGCTGCTTCGGCTTCGGCTTCCGCTACCTCGTCGACGGGGTCATGTGTTCCATCGTCGGGACTCGTGTCGACATTGTCCTCGTCGTCATCCTCCTCTTTGTGACGGTATACATTGATCCATCCGTCTTGGCCACAGCTGACCATGGTCGAGCCGCAGACATCCACCCAAAACACGACCCCGTCACGGTGCGCTCGGCGCAGACGCTGCACCACCGCTTTGCTGCCCACGTCCCAGAGAACAATATCGCCGTCCTCGCTGGCCGATGCCACAAACGGTTTGTTTTTGTTTTGACTCTTTTGGCTCTTTTGGCTCTTCTTTTTCTTTTCCTCTGGAATCAGGCCAAAACACCCGCCAATGGAAAACTTGCTGTTCACATGGCCCTGGTACGTCTTCTTGACCGATGTCGGCTGGGCGATATAGTCCCACAACCGGATGCACGAGTCCAGGTTAAAGGCCAAGACGTACCGTCCATTCGGCGAGAAGCAGACATTCGTCACCGCCGGGTTGTCTTCGCCCAGCAGCAAGAGTGTCCGCAAGCACTGGCCCGTGCCCGTATCCCAAATGCGGCTAGAGGTCAGAAGGGCTATCACCACTAGAGAAAGAGAAAGACTTACATTAATCCATCCGTCGAGCAGCTGACGACGAGAGTGCCGTCGCAGCAGAAATCAATGCCGCTGACGGGGTCGCTGTGCGCCGGCAGGCTGCGCATCAGTCGGCCGGCCCGCACATCCCACAAGAAGACGGCCTCATCGTAGCTGCCACTCGCCAACATGTTGCCCTTGGGCGAGAAGGCCAAGCAAAAGACGTAGTTGTGGTGGCCCAGCAGCGGGCGTCGCGAGCCGCGCACGCCCGAGGTGGTCGTGGGGGGGCGGACAACCCTGCTATCGCCGTTTTCGCCGTTTTCGTCGACGTCGTCGGCGTCACTGAAATCACCGTCGCCCTCCTCATCACCACCGCCACCGCCACCGTCACCCCCTCCCCCTCCCCCTCCCCCACTCCTTGCATGCACCGGCTCGGCCGTCACGCGGTCCCATAACCGGATCGACTTGTCGTCCGACCCCGTCGCCAGCGTGTTCGAATCGGGACTCCAGGCCAGACATGACAGTCCCGCCAAATGGCCCACCAGCGTCGTCACATGCTCCCCCGTCGCCGCGTCCCAGATGCATGCCGTCTGGTCCGCCGACGCCGATGCGATCCACCGTCCGTCGGGCGAGATGCGCACTTGCGAGATGGGTCCCTCGTGGCCGCGCACGGCCAGCACTCTTCGGTAATGCGGCCGTGGAGATTTGTTTCTTGGTCGACGGCGGCTGTGGTGGTGGTAGTGTTTTTGTTTGTGGGAAGAGGAAGACGGAGAGAAGGAATCGTGGGGTTTGTACCGATCATGTCGCTGTCCATCGGTCTCTGGTGTCTCTTCGTTCTCGTTCACGTCTTCCTCTTCTGCCGACCTCCAGTCTCTCACGGCCCCGGCCAGTTGGGCCGATGGGGAGTCCAGTACACTGCTTCCGGCACCATCATCGCTCTTGCCATCGCTCTTGCCATCGCTCTTGCCATCTGCCTGGCGGCCGCGGATCGATAGTCTGTGCTTGGTTGTGTTGTCGTCGCTGCCGCTGCCTCTGTCGCTGTCGCTGCCGCTGACATTACCGTCGTCGCCGACTCTGCGCCGCTTTGCTGGATGACGAACTGATTCGCTCAAGTCTGTCGCCATTCTCAGACTGCTGTCGAGGTAAAGCTACAGCACGAAAAGAGGTCGTCAGGAAAAAAAACCCGGTGAGCTAGGCCGGCCGTTGCAAAAGAGAAACGCGCTTTTAGCACGGCAAACGCGCTCAGCTAAAAGGTACGGCGTACTATCGGCGCATTCACAGCTCGACATGTAAAAATTATGTAATCATTGTATTTTTATGATTAAAATATTGATTATTTTTAATTCAGTGACAGTCTGTGTCACGTGCCACCATTCTGGCTGTAATACAAAGAGATGGTACAAAAAGAGAACAAGATCTGAGGTAAAGGGTACAAAGACGAAGTGAAGCGAAAAACAAGATGGAAGAAACGAAGAGAAAGCCAGATAAGAACCAAACAATAAATCCTCCACGGTATACAAAACGCTTCAAAAGCTAAAATAGCAAAGACAGGGGAGAAAGAAAAGATCCCCTTCCAAAAAAAGAAAAAAAAAGAAAACGCCCTCCCGATGGTGTATATAGTGGCGGGTTCACATATTAGTGACAGAAAATCAAAAAATCAAAAAAGCAAAAAAAAAAAAAAAAAACATCATGACGACATGGTAAAGCGTGTGTCGACATCCCAACTCTTACCACCCCCCCCCTTTTTTTTCTCTGTCACTCTTAAGCGGTGCCAACACGAGTCAGGGCCTTGAAGCGCTGCTCAAATGTCGTGACCTTTTCGGACTCGATCTGGCGCTGCAGACGACGCGTCTCGGCACCGGCATTGTCGAGCTCCTCCTGCAGCTGCATCACTTGGATCTGCGCCGCGTTCATCCGGTCCACCACCTGCTGCATCTCCCGGTCCGCCGACGCCAGTGCCAACTCCAGCTCCATCACACGGTTCTTGAGCGTATCGACCTGGGCCGCCTGCTCACGCTGAAGCCGCTCGGCATCAGCTGCTGCTGCTGCGCTGCCAGGACCACCAGGACCGCCGGCACCGACACTGCTGCCGCGGCTGCTAGGACGCGACGACCGCGACGGAGGAGGCACGAGCTTGCCATTGACCGAAAACATGGGCGCGCCCAGCAGATGAGGCGACGAGTTGGGCGACGAACCGCCGCGGACACTGCCCGAAGCATCGCGCAGACGCTGCAGCTGCGAGCTGTGCGCCTCCTTGATAGCGGCGAGCTGCTCCTCGTGACGCGCCACGCGGTCCTCGGCCGCCGTCTGCGACGTCACCAGCTGCTCCTCGAGCTCGCGAAGACGCGCCTCCAGACCGGTAATGCGCTCCTTGTGCGTCTGCTGGTCCGCCTCGCCGCGCGCCACCATGTGCGTCAGCCGGTCCCGCAGCGTGCTGTTCGTCTGCACCTGCGTGCGCACCTGCTGCGCCAGCTCTTCCACCCGACGCGCCGATGCGTCCAGCTGCGCCGCCAGGTCGCGCTCGCTCTCCAGGAGGGCCTTCTCGTGGCCGCTGGTCTCGTCGAGGCGGTTCTTGTGCGCCGCCATCTCGCGGCGTGCCGCATCACGCTCGTTGACCGTCGTCTTGAGCGACTGCTCGAGGCGCTTGAGGGCCAGGCTGGTCTTCTCGTCAAAGCCCGACGACGACTCCAGCTCGTGAATGCGAGTCAGAGCGTCCGCGTACGAGTCTTGGAGGTCCTTGTATGCAGCCTCGAGCGAGGCCGATGTCACGGGGGACGCGCTGCCGTCACTGCCAATGCTCGTCGGTGCCGTGTCGTGAGAACCGTCGCCTGTGCCATCCGTGCCGTCCGTGCCGTACAGGCTCGACGATGCGTTGGACATGCTGCGGCTGGCCGAAAAGTTGGTCGGCAGCTCAATGTCGTGCTGGCGCAGGAGAGACCGCAGATGTGCAATCTCCTCCTCGGCGCGGTCAATGTCCATCTTGAGACCGGCGAGGCCCTTCTCGACCTGCCACTTCTGCTCCAGCGCCTCCTCGGCGCGGCGACGCAGGACGCTAATCTCTGCACGCAGCGTGGCAATGTCGCGCTCGTAGCCCTTCTTGGGCGTGCCAGACAACAGACGGTCGCGCTCCATCTCGAGGACGCGGATCTTCTTGTCGTTCTCCCGGTTCTGGAACTCTTGGCGCTCCAAAAGGCTCTTGAGCGCGCGGTGCAGAGCATCACGCTGTGCCTCAACGTCCTTGAGGCGCTCGGCCAGGACTTCGCGGGACTCGTTGGCCGAGCCGGCTTGGCCCTTGCTGACCGTGTTGGACCGCGACAGACCCTTGGACGGTGTCGACTGACGCGAGTCCATGTCGATTCCCAGGCCCACGCCGAGGCCAGCAGAGACGGCATTTGCTGCTGCTGCCGATGCCGCCGACTTCAGGCCATTGTTCTCGTCCTTGAGGCTCTGCAGCTCTTGTTGCAGCTTGGTCGTCTCATAGACTTGGCGTGCATGCTCGGCGGCATCAGACTCGAGACCCTCCACACGGGCCCGCAGTTGGGGGACAATCTCGTCGCGAAGGTTGTCGCGCTCGTTGGACGCATTCTGCAGCTCCGTCTTGATAGCGGACACAAGGTCTTCAAAGTTCTCCTTGACGCCACGCTCTTCCGATAGGCGACGCCGGAGATCCTCGCAGGTGCTCTCGAGCTGCTTGACGCGGCCGCTGGCGTCCGAGTTGTTGCGCTGGAGAGCCTCGAGGTCAATGCTAGCAGCACGCTCGTGGAGCTCCTTGATCTGCTGCTCAAGCACACGACGACGCGAGCGTTCTTCCGTGAGCTTGTCGGTCAGCTCAAGGCGGATCTGTGCCTTTTCCTGGTCGGCACGCCGGCGGATCTGTGCAATCTCCTCCTTGGCGGCATCGTAGTCGCCGAATTTTGACGACGCGGCCGTGCCCGAGTCGGAAAAGTAGTCGCTGGTGCGCTTGCTGCCCGAGGGACCCGGGTTGTTGATCTCACCCTGCAGACGGTCAACGAGGTCCTCGAGGTCCATCTCGCGGCGGATGGAGGCGGCCAGCTCGGCGCCGATGGCTTTCAGTTCGTCCTCCATCTCTTCGATCTGCGTAGTCTGCTGGTAGCTGGCCAGCGCCGCTGCAGTGGCGTTGTTACGTGCTTGTCCCTTGGGCGTAATGATGGGCGGTGTCTGCAGGCTCTGCAGATAGTCTTCGTAGTACGAGGAAGTAGACTCGGCTGTGGAGTTGTTGCTCTTGGTAGGCGAGAGTATGCCGAGCAGGTTTCGTGTTTTGCTGCCGTTGTTGCCTGGTGGTGCCTGGCCGTCTGCGTGTGGTGGAAGAAGAGGCGAGTGCTGGGTGGCCGGTGTAGACAGCGTGGAGGCATGAGTGAGTACAGACGGCGGAGGCACGAGAGAGGCCGGTGATTGCAGCGGCGAGTATTGCTGCTGCTGATGTTGTTGATCAGAAAGATCAGACGGCGACGGTGATGTGGCTTGCCACCCAAAGAAGCTGCCAAGCTTGAAGGAGCTGGGCGACTTGGGCAGAGGCTTGAGCGTGTTGGGAGTGCCGTCCTGCGAGGCTGAGCGAGACGCAGCCGACGCGGACGACTTGGCAGACGGCGGCCCGTTGGCTATGACGGGTGGTGCGGTAGGGATATTAGTGTCCCGCAGATCGTCGTCGTCGTAGATGGAGTCGAGAATGGACAGCTGGTCAGGCGATGCTGGCCGCAGGTTGTGGTCGTTGTTGCTGCTATGTGCGGCGTCTTTGGTATTGCTGATTCCGGCAAGACTTAATCGTTGTGGTGGACTAGTCTTTCGGATAAATAGTGACATGTTATCCGAGCTTTCAGGAACGTCGTGGTGTTGATGTTCTGTGGACTCGTTGGCCTTTTGTTGGATTTGGTCGTTGGTCTCGTTGGTCTCGTCGTGCTCTTCGGCAGTGTCGTGCTGAAGAAGATGGGTCGAGGCCGCGGCCGGCAGTGTTTGAGGCGCTGCAGGGGTATCTTGAGACGCGGCTGGAGTGGTTGTACTTGCGCTTGGGAAGGGGGGTCAGCTGTGAACGTCAAAAAAGGGAGTACGGGTATTAATAGAAGCGGCCACACAAAGGCCCAAAATATGCAGAGTACATGGAGCACAAAGGTAACACAAAGTGCAAGCTGCGCGGCAAGAATGCAAAAGCGGAAAGCAGACAAAGCAAAAAAAAAGAAGGGTATGGTGATGCAGGAATGCGGCAAGGCCCGACAAAGCGCATTCCTAAAATGTGGCAAATATTAAAGTGACGAGCGCTGAATGTAACATGCGCAAACGATAAAAGAATAAAAGAATAAAACAGCGTTGCAACTTTTTCGCAATTTCTGCTTTTGTCAACTTACTCTGAGGGGACTGGAGAGGATCTCGAAAGTGACGAAGGGACGAGTCCGGCTGGCGCGTTGGAATAGCCTGCAGAATCAGGGAACTCGTAGAAAGTCGGGCTGTCAATGGAACCAGAGCGAAGGAAGCGCTGGTCGGGGGTTGGCAGAAAGTCGTCAATGTCAAACTGGTCGTCGTCGCCGCTGTCCAGGTGGCCGAGGTGAGAATCGAGCTCAGCGTCGAGGTCGTCCAAGACAGAAGAAGAGGGCGGCAGAGGCGGGAGTTGCTTTTCGTCCGATCCGGGGACTGCAGCCGTGGGAAGAGCGGGAGCAGAAGACGATGTCGGGATCGTGGCTGCCGTAGCAATGCTCGTTCTGGCGCTGCCGCTTCCAACGGGCTTGCGACGGATGGGAGCCAACGGCGCAACAGAAGCGGCACTGTGCGTGCTGGCAACCGAGTACTGGGAGCGATGAGCCGGCTGCGAGTACTGCGAGTGCTGAGAGTGCAGCGAGTGCTGAGAGTGCAGCGAGTGCTGAGAGTGGTGCGAGCTCTGAGAGTAAGATCCGGTCGTGTTGTGGTTGCTCGTCTTCAAGGCGAGCGGCAGCGGACGGCCGGAGGTTCGGCGCGTCGATGTCGGCTGCGGAAGAGCGTCGACAGACGACGGATGAGGAGAAGGAGAAGAAGATGAGGGGGATGCGCGAGAAGCCGTCGAGAAGGACGCAGGCAATGCAGGCAACGCGGGCAGATCAGATTCGGAAAGTACTTCTTCTGGTGGTGTGCTGAGGGATGCAATGGCAGAGGTGGGTGTGGAGTAGTCAGAGTGCGCCGATGCGAGAGGGTGCGAAGAAGCAGCAGCAGTGGCGAGAGGTGCAGGAGCAGAAGGAGTGTCTGGATCGAAGAGCAGACGATCGGAACTTGTGAACGCCATGATGGGGGGTGGGCAAAGCCAAAGAGAGGCGAGACAATTGTTGGACAAGTGCGATGTACAGGTTGGCAGCAAATGTAACGTCGGGGTACAAAGGAGGGTGGCAGAGGAAACACCAGGGAGAGCCAAAAGGGTAAAAGCTGATCAAGGGAACAAGGGGGGGAGGGGGGTGACGGGAAGACGGGAGCACGAGAGAAGAAACAGCGCCAAAACGGCAAAACAGCAGATTGCGCGCAGATGGCAGACAAAGGAAAAGGGAGAGCACAAAGAGACAGGGGTGGAGGAGGGTGAACAGAGAAAGAATGGAGGGAGAAAAGAGAGGGAGTGTGATTGCAAGAGGAGAAAGAGGAGAGAATCGGCACAAGGAGATTGCAAGTTGGTGTTGCTTGGGAGAATAAGGAAAGACGACTGCCAATCACTAGGAGATTAGGTTGGAGGGTGGCCCGGGGGGTGCACGAGTGCCAAAATTAGACGAACAGACGGGCCAAATGGAAAAAAAAGGACCAAATGGCGCGTCCAAAATGACGGCGATGATGAATTCAGGGAGCTCAAGGGCACGAAGGGAGCAACGGCCAGACATGGCAGAGAGAGCCTTGCAAAAAGACGCGTCGGAACGAAGGGACAGCGACTTTTGGGGCAAAAAAAGGCCGTTGAATGGAAAACGGTATATTGCGTGATGCTCGGTGAAGGGCACCACGGCGTGGATTTTCCTTCTCACAACAGCAAAAACCAAACTCGGGCAAAGATCGCTGCCGCCTGGTGCCCTTTTTTGGCTGGTCGGCGGATCATCATCTTACGCGCAGGCGACAATAGGAGAGTGTCGTTGAGGTGGGTCTCTCTGTGCAGCCGTGGGGCCATTGGAACCTGCATGATGCATTCTGGTTGGCGGCTGACGGCGCTGGCGTTGACGAAAAGTCAAAGTGGCATTTGGCATTTCCATTTTGGTGACGAAGAAACAGAAAAAACAAAGGAGGTATTGGCCAGAACCTACGAAAGAGCAGAGTGTGGGAAAGGGGTGAGATACCTCGTAAAAAAAGGATGTATGCTCCACCCCTCCCCCCTTGGCGCTACGACAAGGAAGGTGCAATCCAGCAAACCAGCGTGCAGAAGCAGCCGTGCGGAAAGCGCGATGGGTGCCATGGGCGCGATGAACGCTCTTGTGGTGTGTTCCTGGAAGGGACGTCGGTTCCTGGGGCGTTGCCCCTTTTGGACGAGTTGGGTCTGTTCTGGGAAAGAGCCCAATCACAACGCGCATTCGATGTGGAGATCATCCAGGGGTTGGTCCCTGTCGTGCCTGAATGATCCCTGCCATGACAGGAAACAGCGGCCATCTGTGGTTAGCGCGCGCATGCAGCTGTTTAATGAGGAAGGCACGGTACAAAAGTACTTTGCGGTCGTACTTTTTATGCTGTGCACCGCACGCAGGTGCCTCCCCCTTACTTTTTTTCAGATGACATTCACCAGCGGGAGCGTCTAGGCTGTACGGTACATTTAGCTTGTACTACTTTCCTCCTTGCTGCAGAATTTCGTCAGCGGTTATGCACAGGTCGCATATGGCCAATGGATGATCATCGATAGTGCAGCACAAAAGAAATCCCATTAAAGAATCGGCGAGTCCGGTGCGAAAAATAAGAATGGTCCTCAAAAAGAAGGACAAACTCACTCACCGCCATGCACATTGGATACCACTGGTCGCCACTGGAGATCATGGACTTTGAGCAACGTTGTTCCTTGTCATCTTCTCCACTGACTCCGCTGCCTGTAAAGAGCGTGCATCGGACGTCGGAGAGACGACCTTTTTGGGAAGGCACGTGGGCATTCGCAAGATGTGCGGAAGGCGCGATGATCGCCGGGCTCACTCTGATCCCTTATTCAAGAGAGAAACTCTTGTCTTGCACGCTACGCGTAAAGTGAAAACGCATTTTTTTGACACAATGACACAACCGTCTTGAGATCGACATGGCCGTTGATGTTTTAGCCTTGTTCTATATATATGATTTCAAACCTTTTGCATGGAATGGGTGCTTCGTCATCCGGCCGTGGAATGCGGCTGCGGGCCGTGCGCGTATTCTTGTGAGAGGAATTTGAGAGGGGAGAGAATGAGAGACGCGCTGGCATGCTGTCATTTTTTCAACCGGTGGAAGAAGGTGAAGGGAGCTACGGAGTACGGGTAGAAAACCCAGCTCAAAACTCAGTGCCAATAAATAACAGAGTAAAAGAAGGTATCTGTTCATAAACGAATATCATATATCATAAGTAAGAAACGATGCCCACACTTTGTCGATTTACAAGGTATTTAGAGTTCTATCACGGAATCTGTTTTCACAATATAGATAAAAACAAAGCATGATTCCATTTTATCATGGTTTTGTTGTTACTCACAGTCGATAGTTGTGCGTGGCCGGGCGTCGACACACCACGAATACTTCACACAAGGATTCTCATACTCTATAACGAACACTGCATCAGGGCGAAAAGCCATCGCAGGCGTCCATTTTGGATTAAGACAGCAAATATACTTTTCAAAAAGCACCGCAATATGCCAGCATCAAAATAAAGATTGTTTTGCCGTTAAATCTGTCATGGACGGCCCGCAGCTCAATAATGTCACGTGACCTCTCCTAAATTCGGAGGATGCGACTGCCATTGTCAAATTCGTAGAACACACCACCAAAAAAGCATCGCCGGCTTAAAACACAAAACCTACCACTCACGCCCACGTTACCATGCGCTTCACTGCCCGACTTCTCCAACAGGGCCAGCAGCTGCCTACCCTGGCATGCCGCATCACGCTCTTTACGCGCCCCAACTGCGGCTTGTGCACGACTGCCAAATCGTCACTGTCCAAAGTATGGGATGCGAGACCGTTTGTCTACGATGAGGTCGATGTGATCGATCCTTCTGCGCAGGCCTGGCGCGACCTTTACGACTTGGATGTTCCAGTGGTATGTTCTCGTACATGGAAAAGAATGAATTTGTTATCACTTGAAGAAAGCTAACGCCACGCAAGATCCATGTGAGCCACAATACGTCACCGGCCGAAGATCACAAGAAGGCCTCCAAGGCCGTCAAGCTAATGCACCGTTTCACGCCGGAAGAGGTGCACGCCAAGATGGACATTGTCGAGGCGGCCAAGAAGGCTGCAGCAGAGAGAGAGAACAGCAGTCCCTAGAAGCATTAGGTATTCGTTTACGCCGATCCGCTGCGGGCCGTGGCCACAGCGGCGGCGGATGCTGCCTCGAGGGTGCTCACGTCGGTCACGACATTGACCATGTGGAAGCCCGACGCGACATAGCCGCGGGCCTGCTCGGGCGTGCCGGCATAGACGCCACAGCAGCACGAGTCGGTGGCATTGGCCGCAGCGAGCACGCGCGCCATGGCATCGCGGACCTGCTGGGGGAAGACTCCGTCGCGGATCGGGTGGCCGATGCTGTTGGCCAGGTCAAAGGGGCCGACAAAGATGCCATCGACGAGCGGCGCAATCTCTTCCACGGCCTCGAGAGCTTCGCGCGTCTCGATCTGCACCATGGTCACAATGCTCGCGTTGGCCTGGTCGAGGTACTCGGTGAACGTGGGCATTCTCTGGCCCGGGTGGAAGGCGAAGCCCTGCATGGCCAGCGGCGATCCCATGCCTCGCGTGCCCTGCGGAGGGAAGCGAGTGGCCGACACGAGAGAGCGGACCTCGTCGACTGTGCGGACAAGCGGTGCAAGAATCTAAAAAAATGTCAGGACGGGCGAGAGGGGATTTTTCATCCACAGTTGCGTGAGATACATACACCGTGTGCTCCCGAATCAAGAGCGCCTGTTTGTTTCAGCACAATGAGCCACTGGGTTTCTTTTCCTCTTTTTTATTCTCTTTCCTCCCTCTCAACCTGATGACTCACGCTTCACCATGAAGGACTGAAAGTCGGGAATGCGGACGATCGAAGACACGCCTTGCGCTGCAATGGCCGGTACGGAAGCATGCATCGCGGCATCTGAGGATTAGCTATTGCCAGCCACTCTTTATTCAAATAAACTGCATGTTCCCTCTCCTCTCTCCCTCCTCCTACCATCAATGTTTCCGTGCTCGCAATCGACCAGCACCCAGTCAATATCCGGCGTGCGAGCCAGCGCTCTCGACAAGTTGGCTCCGGGAAGCATCTGCCATGTTCCCAGTGAAGCACGAGGCGTGCTGCCGTTTTTTCTTGCTTCCAGGAGCCGGGAGAAGGCCTGCCGCAGAGGGTTCGCCTTGGCAGTTGCATTCAGATCCAGCTTCGATGAGCCGGCTGCTGTCTGATACATTCTCGTCGCGTGCATCGTCATGGACAGCCGCGCCGACGGCTTCACGGCGAAGCACGTGACATGACGGAGAGAGGCCATTTTTGTGGTGCGCGTAGTAGTTTTTGTTTTTGGATGGCAGGAGAATAAAATGTTAAATTAGGGCATTAGATAACGACGGATAGAAGTAAAAAAGAAGAAGAAAAAAGTAAAGAAAGAACTATTCTATTCGCATTCTATCACCTCTCTTCCCTTGCGTGAGGGGAAGCTGTGGTGTTCTCCTCGCGAGCTTCCTATCTCGGCCAGCTGCCAGCCGCTAGAAAGGCGGGAGTGTGGCTGAAAACTGCAGCGCCACAGCGTGCTACAGCAGGTATTGTGGGTCCATGCTACAGAGAGCAGTGTATCACCACTACGAAGATACAGCCCAAAAAGGTCAACGGTAGAAGCATTTTTGGAAGCTGCAACGACGACGACGACACGACGACGACGACACGACGCGACGGCCGACCTTTTTCTTTTCTCTTTTATTGGCCCCTAGCGCTTGCGCTCGCCTCTGGCTTTTTTCCCTCTCGGTCCTTGAAGCCAGCTTCGCTGCTGCAGCGTCCACCGCCGCGATGGCGGCCCTTCTCAACAGCTACATTGAGAGTGAGTCGACAAGAGGACACCGGTGTTGTCTTATGTTATCGCTGGCCCTCTCAACCCCCTCTAACTCTTCCCAGAAAAGGTCCTTGTCCTTACGGTCGACTCGCGCGTCCTCGTCGGCACGCTCGCCGCCATTGATAACTCGACCAACCTCGTGCTCCAAAAGACGGTCGAGCGCGTCATCAACACGCCCGAAGACGACGAGCCCTCAGCCCAAATCCCTCTCGGCCTCTACGTTGTCCGCGGCGACAATGTGTGCAGCGTCGGCCTCGTTGACGAACAGCTCGACGAGTCTATTGACTGGACAAAAGTGCGCGGCCAAGTGATTGGAACAACGAAACATATATAGGAGGAGGAGGGGGGCGAGAGAGAAAAAGAGAAGGGACGAGAAGAAAAAAAGGAACAAGACTAGATACCCAACGAATTTATTTTATCCATATTCAAAAAGTTTATTTCGAAACACCTCTTGTTCTTCGTCTATCCTCGCAAAAAAAAAAAAAAAAAAGGAAGCTCATCCAAACAGACGGCTCATGAGGAACTCGGCAAACGCCAGCTCGCCCGGCGACGACACGATGCGGTTGATCCGGTTGCCCTTGCGAGGACTGATCCAGCCCATCTCGTCGCCGGCCACGTCGCCGGTGTCCTGGATGTCCGCCTTGGCCGCACCCTCCACGACAGAGTCCGCAGCAACGGCGCCCTTGGCCTCGGCATCACGCTCCGGCCGGCTGATCTGCCGACGGTCGACGACGTGCATGCCACGCGTCCACTGGCCCGACGTCTCGACGCGCACGTCCTCGGGCTGCGGCACCGGCTTCCAGCGCGGGTCGTCGCGCAGCAGCATGTACCAGATGCACAGCGGGTCGTGCAGCGACAGGCCAGGCTCGATGCCCTCGCCCACGATCGACTCGATCTTGTTGAACGTGCCCATCATGAACGTCTTGACCCAGCGCGCCAGCGGACTGCCCGCCTTCTCGGCCGTCGAGATGCGCTCCACAAAGTACTGCTTGTTGAGCAGGTGCGGCGTCGTAATGTCCAGCGGGAAGAGCGTCAGCTTGAGCGGGTGGACGGCCGCGCCGGAACCCTCCTTGGAGGACGAGAAGGGCAGCCGCGCCGGGTAGGCGGGCAGCACCGACTTGCCGTGCACGACGGGCGGCATCGTCGAGGCCGGCGTCGGCGACGTCAGGGCGTAGACGCGGGCAGCTGCCACGGCATCGGCGTAGCAGTTGAACTCGGCCGTCGGCGTGATGTTGCCCTCCACGTTGACGGCGCCGCCCATGACGACGAGCTCCTTGACGCGCAGAAACGTCTCGGGGTCCTCGGCCGCCGCCAGCGCCACATTGGTCAGAGGGCCAACGGCCACAATCGTCACCGTGCCGGCCGGCTCCTCGCGCAGAATGCGCAGCATCTCCTTGTGCGCAACCGTCGTGCACGGCGTGAAAAAGGACGAAAAGGCCAGATCGGCATCGTCACTGTGAGCCGGCACGTTGCCACCCTTGGCAAAAAGCGACTGCCACTTTTCAGAAGGAGAAAGATCAGGGTGCTGAAGAAGAAAATGTGTCAGAACAAAAGTGACAGTGGCGAAGAAAGAAGCAATATAAAGTGTGTTCGTGATACATACCGCGTCGTAGACACCGTGAAGACCATCAAGGCCGTCTAAATTGTCAGCATTTCCACAAAAGTCTCGAAAACCATGTAAAAAAAATTATCTCAGAGAATGCAACTCACGGAAGTGGTCGGCCATCAGAAGCTCGTCCTCCAACGGGTGCTCAGCGCCAATGGCCACAATCGGCTTGTACGCCTTGAGGGCACCGAAACCATGGTCACCCTTGCCTTGGGACTTGCGCCACTCCATCTCCTTTTCCAGGACGTTGAACATGGCCATCACATTGCGAAGACACCTGCGATTTTAGAAGAGAGAAATGAAATGAAACAAGATTTGTCTGCAAGACTCACTTGTCCAGAGAAACGTTGCCGTAGGTCACCGACACCATGGCCACCTCGAGCTCCTCGGGAGAGGCACTGAGGGCCAGAAGCATGGCAAGGACATCATCAACACCTAAACGGTTATAGTTAGATAAAGTTGCAATCGTGATCTCTTTTTCTTTTCCCTTCATTCTCACTCACCCGGGTCGGTGTCGATGATAATGCGGTTCTTGGGCGCCATTTTCTTGGGATAAAAATCTCTGTTTCAGTGTCAGAAATCTGTTTTTTCTTTTCTTTTTTTTTCGTGTTGATGAAAAGTGAGACTGGTCGAGATCTCTTGGTACACGATTTGATAAACTCATAAACTCGTAAGAGATATCAAAACAATGCCCCTCGTTCAGCTCGTCATGGGCCTCCCGACTGTCCCGGTCGCACACGATGCCTGTCGCATCCGAATTTACTCAAACTCACACTGGTGTCACGGTCGAGTCCGTTTCTTGTGAATCGTCGTCGTTTAACTCGAAGAGTTGCTCTTTGCGCAGCTATCGCAGTGTGAGGGGTTCGTGTCGTCGCAAAAGCGGGTAGCTGCAAGATGCTCCGCCGCACTGCCAGCCAAAATGTGTTTACGGGGTAAGTATCTCACAAATGTACTCCGGGCGCCATGTACTCCGTATATCTCCTTCCCTTATCGGCAGCCCGTCTTTTTTTTTTTTTTTTTTTTTTTTTTTTTTTTTTTTTTTCAT
>JAGKRZ010000099.1:0-66756 GCA_020002355.1 Intubia oerlemansii
AAAAAAAAAAAAAAAAAAAAAAAAAAAAAAAAAAAAAAAACTACCGTAATTTTCCGACAAAAACTGATCATGAGTGTTGTGCCCGTCGATCCAGGCCGTCAATGACTCTTCTGTCCGATACATCTAAAAGAAAATAAGCATATTTACGTCGTATTTCTACAATATATAGTTTAGTTACTGAGGTGCATTACGACATAGGTACCTTAAGCACTGTATTTCGGCGGACCCGAGACCGCCCGACTGTATACGGTCCCGTCCACACCCGCGTGAGACCAATATGGTAACTCTAGAGATTGAATTGACGATTTATTTTCGCAAGCATCATAGTTTCCAATAGGAGATGTGAAGAATTGAAAGTATTTTTTCGATTGCGGCGGAATTACGTCCAGCTTAATCAAGCAAAAAATGGGCTATTGTCAGTGTGTCGACGTCACGTGCAAAATGACGACCATTGAAGCTTACATCAACTTTTGGTTTTGAGGGGCCGACAAAGTAGCAGACGACATGATATAAAGGAGCGGCCTCTTGCACCACAACCACCACAGCCGAATTCTACCAGATTACAGATATTCAAACACACTCTCATACCTAGTCGATTCATCATAGGCACCTTTATATTTACCTCTTCACAATGGCCAAAGTTGACGCCAAGCAGGCTCTCATTGCCCGCATCAACAAGGACCACGCCGAAGATCTCGGCCTCGTCCTTCGCCACTGCAATGGCCTCTCCACCCAAGAGCTGGCGGCCGCCGGCACGCCCTCGCTCGTCGACATGAACCTCGGCACCCTCCACATCCGCACCGCCGCCTCGCGCACCGTCCATACCATCGCCATCGTGCCCCCCATGGCCTCCCTCAGCGAGGCACGCTCGCGCTTCGCCGCCCTTGTCAAGGAGGCCCGTACCAAAACGGGTGGCCTCGTCCCCATCCCCTACCACCGCCCCGATTTCCCCAACGGCGTCGCTGTCTTTGCCGCCGTCGCCTGGTTCTTTTACCTCTCCATCCTCGTCTACTCGGGCCGCGACGAGGGCGCCTGCAGAACATGGGTCAAGGCCATGGGCTGGCTCGGCGTCCGCGAGCACGGCTCCTCCTTTATCTTTGCCGGCGCCGACGGCTTCCGTCGTCTCATCCGCCTGCTGACTGCGCCCGTCTTCCTCATTCACCTGGTCGAGGCCATCTGGATGGACCGCTCGCGCCTCGCGCCCCGCGGCATGAAGCGCTTCTCCCCCGACTGGCTTCTCTGGTCCACCTCGACCTTTTTCGAGGGCGTCTTTGCCTATATGCGCTTTGACCGGGTTGCGCGCCGCCAGAAGCGCGCGACAGAGAAGCAGCAGTAAGACGGGGAGTAAAGAGGAGAAAGGAAGAGGGGACAAGAAGCACAAAAGTTCAGGATCTCTCATTCCATTCCCTCTTTTCTGCCACAAAGCTACTCTACTCACCCATAAACCGACATCGAATCTCAACCCCCAATATGTTTCATTTATGTGTATTGTATATATTCCACTTTCTAGGAAATGCAATGTTCATGATTTATGACTTCTCACTCTGCCTCAGCTGCGAATAAACTTTACGTGACCCCAACTTGCCGGCGCTTAATTTCATTCTATTCGATGCCTACTTCTTAATAAATCCACTCGCATCCTCGCGTTACGCTCTCCTGCAAACATAAAACACTTGAACCTGTGTTGCCCCGTCTGCACCACATATTGATTTGCTGTCAGCGATTTTCCATCAGTGTCTCACCGCCATCTACTCCATACGCGTACCCCCTGCAAAGCACGGATAGCGCTCGCCGTTCGTTCGTTTTTTCTTTCCACCTTACCCAGAGCCGAGGTACTCAAAACAGGTATCTCCCTCCTGCCCCTTTTGCACAACGGCCGCTAACAAATAGCTCAGGGTCCGCTAGCCGGCTTGGGGTTAGCACCCTTTTCATCTGCAAGGCACAGGGCTTTCTGATCGTCTCTTGACATGTACCCCTCTGTATCTTTACGCGTGTTTCTCGCTGTCAATTGACTCGAAAGGTACCGTGGCTTGACCGTGACATATCAAAACATTTCTGCATTTCATTTCTCGTATTCTTTGGTTCCGTTTATTACTTCTTGTAGTATTTTCTTGCCCATCGTCACTTTTGGCGTCTTGTCGATCGCTGTCTGCTACTCGTATTGTTGCGCAATTTTGGTTTGTGCATCCACATGCTCGTCATTGATTCAAAACGTTGTGTTTTCACTCAGCGACACTCCGTGACAAACTCATCTCTGCAACTCGCCACCTCTCGGTCGCGCCTTCCGTTTTCTCCATAGGTCTCACAAAAGCTAAGGATACATGTATCTTACTTTGTATTTTACACGTAAGGTACATGTACACGCTCTCACAACAAATCTACACCAACTGTTTCACGCGCGCCGTTGATGAATACTCAACATCCATGCAGCCCAGTCCAAAAGATGGGGCATGTCATTTTGCTGATCTTCATTGTTGTGCCTTGGCAGCCATTTGTGACATGCGCGCAGAAGTTGCAGCACTTTTGGCGATGCTCGAATCGCTGCTGGCCGTTCGCTGTGCGACGTACGAGTAGCATTTGGGGACTTGCCCCCTGCAGAATAGCAAAAAAACCTGACACTGCAGAAGGGGTTGCAGATACCCACTCTTCGTGACTTCCCTGTCAACTACGACCTCCTACTCGTTCGTGTGCCCATGCTGGCCGCTCGCCATCTCCACACCACGCCGTTCGCGCCTTCCTTCAACAGTGGACCGGAGCGGGTTCCCTTTTATTTCCAGAGAGTTCAATGGGCCGTGTTTGGCAGGGCCGCCGGTCGCACCTGCCCTTTCCCTCTTTGTGCCCATACTCCCGTAGCAGTACTCCGTAGCAGTAGTAGTTTCGCGTGCAACATCTCACGACCGACCCCCTTCTTTCTCTTTCCTTCTCTTCCGTTTCTTCCATTGTTTCCCATTGTTTTCTCTTTCTAGGTTTCGCACACTCTTTTTTTTTGCAGATTGCGACCGTCGTCCACTCCTTCTCTTGTCATTCCTTTACTTTCTTTTTTTCTTCAGTCACTCCTTTGCAGTCGCTTTTTGCAGTCGCTCTTTGCTCAATCTCTCATCACTCCTTTGAAACCCGCCGTCGTATTTCAAATCTACTCGCCTGTTTTTCTCGATCTCTGATTACCAACCGTCACCATGCGTGTATGTCTCGTTTAATGCACAATATATTGCCTCTGGCACGATCACATCCGCTGACTGTTTTCAGTTCTCTACTGCGCTCGTCGCCCTCGGCGCGCAGATCGCCGCCGCCGTCACCTCGCTCGAGGTCAAGGGCACCGAGTTCGTCAACCCCACGACTGGCAACCGCTTCCAGGTCGTCGGTGTCGCCTACCAGCCCGGCGGCTCGGGTGGCTACAACCCCAAGCTCGGCTTCGACCCCCTCAGCGACGCCGACAAGTGTCTGCGTGATGCTGCTCTGATGCAGATTCTCGGCATCAACACCATCCGTGTCTACAACCTTGACCCCAACCTCAACCACGATGAGTGCGCCAGCATTTTCAACGCTGTACGTGGAAATCCGTCATTTGGTATCTCGCGCGTTTGCCTTTTTGTCTAACTTTTTCTCCCTCCAGGCCGGTATCTACATGATCATCGACGTCAACTCCCCTCTCGTCGGCGAGAGCCTTGACGCCTCGGCTCCCTGGACCACCTACACCGGCCCCTACCTGAACCGCACCTTTGCCATTGTCGAGGCCTTCCGCCACTACCCCAACACCATGATGTTCTTCTCCGGCAACGAGGTCATCAACGACGTCAACTCGGGCAGTATCGACCCCCCCTACGTCCGCGCTGTCACTCGCGACATCAAGACCTACATCGCCAAGCACTCCGACCGCAAGATCCCCGTCGGCTACTCGGCTGCTGATGTCCGCATCGTCCTCTTCGACTCGTTCAACTACTTCCAGTGCACTGAGCCCGATGTCGACAACGACATGAGCCGCGCCGATGTCTTTGCTCTCAACTCGTACAGCTGGTGCGGCCACAGCAGCTTTAAGACGGCCGGCTACGACCAGCTCGTCAGCGGCTTCAAGGACACCTCCGTCCCCGTCATGTTCTCCGAGTTTGGTTGCAACACCCCCTCGCCCCGTGTCTTCACTGAAGTCCCTGTCATCTACTCGGAGCAGATGGCTCCCTTTGGCGGCGCCGTCGTCTACGAGTACGCCAACGAGGTCTCCAACTTTGGTCTCGTCAACATCAGCGGCGACGGTACCGTTGACATCCTCCCCGACTACTACACTCTCCAGGGCCAGTACAACAAGGTCGACTTCAAGACCTTCCAGAACGTCAAGGCCGACGACAAGAAGGTGACGCCCCCGGTCTGCGACAAGAAGCTTATCACTAGTAAGACTTTTGACAAGAACTTCACCCTCCCTGTCCTGCCCCCTGGCGCCGAGAACATCATCAACAAGGGTGTCTCCCCCAAGCCCACCGGCAAGATTGTCGACATCAAGGACTTCTCCGTCAAGTACGAGGTCCGCAACCCCGACGGCACCGTCCTGAAGAACCTCGCCGTCAAGCCCCTTGCCGACGACGCCTTCAACATGCCCGGCACCAACAGCGCCCAGACCGACGGCAAGACCAGCACCACCTCCAACAGCGCCAACACTACCTCGCCCGACAGCAAGGACAGCGCCGGTCAGGGCCGTGCTGGTCTTGTCTACCTGCCCGCCGTCGTCTTCGGCGCCTTCCTGCCTGCTCTCTTTGCCATGCTGTAAAGATGGAGTTCGGGTTTGAGGGGGTTGGCTGCTTTCCATTTGCAATTTGAGTTGTTTGTGGTTTTGTTTCTGTTGCGTTATTTCCTGCATGTTTCTCTCTTTTTATTCCCGCCATTGTCCGTTTTGGCACATCATTACTGCAAAACTTTGTTTCCATATGAATGGTTGCAGATGGTCAAAGATACACACATGAACTAAATATCTGGGACATTTTTAATACAAAGAGCGTCTCTTTTTTTTTTCTACCTTGTGTTTTTAAAAAAAAAATGTTAGAGGATGGCACGATGGGGGAGCCAACGTTACAGGAGTGGATACCCATGATACCATACGGAGTACGAGTGGGAATCGTAATATTTTCAACATCCTATATTGATAACTCATCATTAAAACTTTTGTTTGTACACTTTCGGGCTTCTGTCCGACCACCAAGTCAAGAGAAAAAAAAACCGCTTTATCTCGGCTATGTGTATCATGCGTAAATGTATAATAAAAAAAATATCCAAAATGTTCAAAATGCAAGATCGAGGAAGTATTTAAAGGCAAGTGAGGGGTTTCGTGTTTTTTTTTTTTTTTTTCGTGGTGATATATTTGGGGTGAATTCCTGAACACATATTACGCCGTAATTCTAACCATTTTTTTTTTAAAAAAAAAAGAATCAATTCGGGTCTGAAAAATATACTTACATACTTAAAAAAGAAAAATAAACACGAATTTACAAAATATGTATGAAATTGCATGATTTTGCCTACCTGGGTAATATACCAAAGGTGTCTAGAAATCGGCACGGAAGAAAATATATCAGTATGCGGTCCACCTAACCGTCGAACGTTTGATCACCTCACACGTTCACAGCAAGAGTTTTATTGCATATATACACTCATTCATGGATCATATTAAAATTCTTCATTGTTGGTGTTTGGCTAGTCTTGCATTTCCCAAATATTCACAGACTCTTTGATTTCTTTTTTTGAAAGACAAACAAAATGCAAAAAAACAAGATTAAAAAATTACAGCGTCCCTTTTTTGTAACTTGCAGTCTAAGCCTTGAACTCCTCCACGTTGGCCTCCTCCCACTTGCCGGGAATGAGAGCCAGCGGCACAATACCAGAGACGTGCATCTCAGGGCCAAAGATCTTGGCGTTGAGACCCAGCTCCTGTGTCGCAGCCTTCATGTTCTTCAGACCCTCCTGGTAGTTGGGGCCGGCGCGACGGACCCAGATCTGAACGTTGTGCTCGTTGAGGGCCTTGGCGTACTCGCGCAGAGCCTTGATCACACCCTTGAACGTCGAGGCGACGTTGGTGAAGTTGGCAATACCACCGCCAATGAACAGGACCTTGCCCTTGGGGTGCATGGGCGCGCGCAGCATCAGGTCAAGAACAGTGCGGGCGTAGTGGTAGGTCTGCGACTCGGTGGGAGCACCAGAGTACTCGCCGTAGTTGGCAAGGTCGTCAGCGAAACCGGCCGAGGCAATGGCATCAGCGTACACGACCGAGGCACCACCACCAGCAACCAGGGTCCAGATGCGGCCGTTGGCGTTGAGGACAGTCAGCTTCAGCGAGGCACCGGTCTTGGCGTCAAGCTCAGCAATGTAGGCCTCCTCCTTCGACATCTCACGACCGAAGGGAGCAGGGAACTCCATCGGCGGGCCGGCGTCAATGTTGATGCCAGCCTGCGGAACGGTGTTGGTCAGGCCCAGGGCAGCGGGTGACCGGGCAATAGCCCACTTCACACCGCACTCAAAGTCGGCAGTCTGGTCCAGCTTGGCAGCCAGGTCCAGGAAGTGGACGGCAGCCGAAGTGGCGTCCTCATTGGGGATGACAACGAGGGGGTTAATCTCAAGGTAGGTGAACTGGCAGTCAACGTAGACAGCATATAAGCGGGTGATGAAGTCAACGAGGACGTTGTGCAGACCCTTGGGGATGTTCTTCAGGAGAGCAGCAGCAATCTCGTCGTTCGACGGGTACTCTGCGAGGTCAACAGGGATGAGAAGCTTCTCAGCCTTTGCATCGACATCACCAACATCAACACCACCCTCGTGGGTGAAGAGGATCCAGTCGCCCTACATTAAGATGTTAGTGCTCCATAATTTTGGCGTGTGTGCGATAGTGGAGTGTGTGTTTGTGTGTGTGCCAGGCGAGCAGTGGCCCATAACGATAGAGTGCCAAAAAACATGCAGCAAAAATGGGGGTGCAGCAATCTCAGCTTAGCCTCCGTTCGTCCGGATCCCCATTTTGGCGGCTTCGCTTGTATCGGACCATGACCCGACACACGCAAAATCCGCCCGGTGAAGAAGCCGCGGGTTACCGATTATAAAACTCATCGGCATCCTGCTTTTTTTCTCAATGCACCCTTCCCTTTCTTTCCACTTGGAATTTTTTTCCTCCTCTTATTTTTTGTCACCGTGCCCAAAGACACAATGTTTCACCTTTGTCATCGCCCATTTCCCATGAGGCAACTCGGCAACTCTCATGAGAGCCATCTCATGTTCGGCACTCGCAACTCATGAGATGGTCTCTCACAAATTCGCCTTTTTTTTTTTTTGAAACAGCAAACCACAAAAGAAATCCGGATTTTTTTTTTACTCACATCACGGACGGAGTTGATGTTGATGTAGTACTCCTCGTTCTGCTTGTGCGGCACAAACGGCTCGACCAGGAACTGCCGCAGCACGCCCTCGGTGGTCTCAACCTTTTGTGTCTTGCCAGCACGCTCAGCAACCCAGGCCTTGGCCTCGGGCCAGGTCTTGTTTAGGGCGAGCAGGCCGCTCTTTCCGCGTCTCTTGATCAGCTGGTCGGGCTTGGCGACGAAACGAGCACCCTCCTGCAGTAGCCACGGGTAGGTGACCTCGGCCTGGTTCAGAACAGCCTCAACGCTGGCGTCCTCAGGGAAGTGCAGCGACGCCAGTCTTGGCGGCGCATTGTGAGTGGTGCTGGCCGGCAGCGGCGAGGGCTTGATCACCGGAGCACGAGTGAGGTGGTAGTTGAGGATGGCCTTGCCGTCGGCCTCGAGAATGGACTTGGCAGACATTGTTACTGCTTCTGCGCAAGCGAGAATGGTAAGTTTGTGGTCTTTTGCTTTTTGTTTTTGTTTTCTTTGCTTTCTGAGGTGGTTCTGAGGAGAGGCGAATCTTTGCGACTTAATCGAGAGCCTTGAGTTTTTTTTTTCGAGGTTCGCGAAGAAAGCCGAAGATGGGCAAGCTGAAAGCTTTCTATTCTTTCGCGCAGAGATCCCGAAAGCTCGTGCCGTTTTTCTAGTGGGAAGACGTGGCAAGTGTGGCGCGTTTGGCTGGGCCAGCTGACATACCTGTGTGGAAAGGATGCGGGTGAGGAGGGGGGAATTAGGAGGAGGAAGATGCAAGAAAATTGTCTTTCGACGAGTGTTTGAAGACGACGATGAGAAGATGCAGGAAGGAGAGAGAAAGGGGAGAATGGAGAAATACGTTCGAAGTCGATCGAATCGCTCCTGCCAGAAAAATTGGCGTAGCTCCCTTTTTTGGCTGGTGAGGCGTGTGGCAGCGGGGGGGGGCCCAGACGGCAGGAGCAGACAGGACGAAGGGGGGTGTGGCAGGCACAGAGGCGGTCGGTCGCACCTGCCCAGCAACGGCGCAGCGCAAGTGCGGATGTACCTCAAACCGGCACTGCTAGCTGGAATACTACGGGAAAGTGCGATCCAGGAACGCAAAGCAGCAGGCTACTGCAGGAAAGAGCACCACCGGGCAGTTACAGGAGTCACAGCCGCCAAAAAAAGCTTTGGGGAAATCCCTGGCGCATCCACCAAAGAGACCCGCGATTGTCGGTGGTGGCGGTGTGCTGCTCCGAGGTACCTGTACATCTTTGCGGATCTTGCTACTTTTTTCTTTTTCCCCCCCTTTTCTCCCTGTGCAACAGCCCGCGCCCCAACGCTTCCCACGCTTTCTGCCATGCTGCGTGGCGAGGGGCGGTGACCGTTGGGGTTCAGTGGTGCATTTCCCCAAGTGGGGCATTGTTTGGCGGTCAGCCAAGAACGCTCGTTCCGTGTCGGAGGACACGCGGACACACACGCGCCACGACCGAGCCACCCAAAGGGCCGCACCTGCCACGTCGAGCGGCGTTCAGCTTCCGTTTTGGTCACTGGCCATTGTCGAGGGAAGCGACACACAAGAGACATCACGATCGCTCCTTCCGCCGGAGACCGTCTTGGGGATACTCCGTGAGGTTCGGGAGGGCACCGAGTCTGCTGTCCGGGAAAGAGCGAATGTTGTTCCTGCACACCCAACAAAAGCACACGCCCCTATTCCCGTTTCCCAAGGCTCTGGCGTTTTCTTTTTGCAAATCTCATTTCATTCCCCTTTTATTGTGGCACAGCGCAGACGCTACTATGCGCTACTCTTCCCACGTTCCCCACTTGGCAATTGACCTAGAGTTCCCTCTAGCGTCTCGGCCCAGGTACTAGGAGGCAAAGGGCTATGAAAGTCCGCTTTTGTGCAGCTGTCCTTTTTTGCCAGCGGGAAAACCACGGAGCTGCGAGAGAGTTCTCAAAGCCTTGGGGATGACAGTCATCCTTTTACGGGAATGCATAGAAAGTCTCTATGTAGGAGATAAGCCTCAGCCTTGCCAATTGCACATTGTAGGAGGCTAGGGTTGATGAGATTTATGGGAAGGCGCAATGGTGTGGCCGGGCTGTGTTGGGAAGGAGCAATCGCATGTTTCGGGAAGGGTGTGCATCCAATGGTCGGGGGCTGCGCGCCATGGCCGTCTCGTATGGCGGTATGGGCCTGTTCAACAAAATTTGCTCGGTGGGAATTCCCCAACTTGCGGCCCCTTTGCACCTTCCGCAATCGGGGCGATGCTGCAAAACACTACGCGACACTTTTCAGTGTACCTGGATGTATCTTTTTTGCGACGGTATCACGGTCTCACGACAGCGGGCAGAGCCAGCAGCGATGGAACAATGGCAGCGCTCCGGCTTCACAAGAAAAATCACAGAACACTCAGTTTTGTGAGTTGACGGCAAGGGACACGTTTTACACGACAAACACAAGCACTTTGTCACGGTTTTGGCAGCTTTGCTGCAGCTTTGGAGGGGTCAATTGCCATTCCAGGGCATGCAAGTTACTTTTTGGAGGGGTGAGGTACCTCTACTTCTGACGACCGGCATATCAGTTCCAGCCCCACTTCTGCTGCACAGCAGTGTCCAGCCCGCCCTGCGTCACCCACACCACCCAAAACGAACCCCCGACGAAGCCCCCCCAAAAGTGGCAGCCACGCAGTTGTGGCCTTGCGGTTTGTTGTGTTGCTCCCCCGTCGCTCCTGCCACCCCTGGACTTTGCCCAATGCGACAAAGAGCTGCGCGACAAGAGTACCGGCCAGAAAAAAAACGATCCCAAGCGGCAGGAGCGAAAAAGGGCTGCTTCCGTCCACCAGACAGCTCCGCCATCCTTTTCTTCTCCCCTTCATTCTGCCATTCTCTCCGTCTTTCCATTCTTCATCACCATCTCTCTCTTTTTTAATCCGTCCAATTGCCACAAAGACGGCCCAGTCGATTTGACATTTGTTCTTTTCGACACACAAGGTAAGTCTTTGTTGCTTTTTTGCGCGCATCTCGCTGTCTCGCAGGCGGTGACTCGATCCTGAATCGAGAACAGATTTGCTCTCGATCTCGAGGCTGGGCTGTCTGTGGAACTGCGGCAAGGCTGAGGAAGGAGTTCGTTTGCGCTGGCATCGACCTTCTTGTTCGGCATGAGCCCGTTCTGAGACTGCCGTCTTGACCCGGACGTGTCGTGCGTGCTCAAATTGTGGCAAATCTATCTGGACATGACCATTGACTAAATTTCTTCTCTGCGAGTAGCTTCACTTTTCTCCCTTTTGCTTTTCTGCCACACCCTGAGCAATAATCGCACATCATGTCTGCCGCAGCTGCGACTTCCGGCGCCAAGACGCCTGTTGGCCTGTCGGCCAACGACAACATCACGCGCTTCGCGGCGCCGAGCCGGCCACTGAGCCCTCTGCCCGCGCACGCTCTCTTCAACAACAAGACCAGATGCTTTGTCTACGGCCTGCAGCCCCGTGCCGTGCAGGGCATGCTTGACTTTGACTTTATCTGCAAGCGCCCCACGCCGTCGGTTGCCGGTATCATCTACACCTTTGGTGGCCAGTTCGTCAGCAAGATGTACTGGGGCACCAGCGAGACTCTCCTGCCCGTCTACCAGGAGGTCCAGAAGGCCATGGCCAAGCACCCTGATGTCGACGTCGTGGTCAACTTTGCCTCGTCCCGCAGTGTCTACAGCTCCACTCTCGAGCTGATGGAGTACCCCCAGATCAAGACCATTGCCATCATTGCCGAGGGTGTCCCTGAGCGGGTATGTTTTTTTTCCTCTTCTTTTTTTTTTTTGGCCTGGTTTCTGTGGATTTGCAGTTATTTGGATTCTTTTTGCTAACGGCAACTGTAGAGAGCTCGTGAGATTGCCCACATTGCCAAGAAGAAGGGCATCACCATCATTGGCCCCGCCACTGTTGGTGGCATCAAGCCCGGCAGCTTCAAGATTGGCAACACTGGTGGTATGATGGACAACATTGTTGCCTCCAAGCTGTACCGCAAGGGCTCGGTCGGCTACGTCTCCAAGTCGGGCGGTATGTCCAACGAGCTGAACAACATCATCTCGCAGACCACCGACGGTGTCTACGAGGGTGTTGCCATTGGTGGTGACCGTTACCCCGGCACCACTTTCATCGACCACATGCTCCGCTACCAGGCCGACCCCGACTGCAAGATCCTGCTGCTGCTCGGTGAGGTTGGTGGTGTTGAGGAGTACAAGGTCATTGATGCCGTCAAGAAGGGCATCATCACCAAGCCCGTTGTTGCCTGGGCCATTGGCACTTGCGCCAGCATGTTCAAGACCGAGGTCCAGTTTGGCCACGCCGGTTCGTTTGCCAACTCGCAGCTCGAGACCGCTGCCACCAAGAACAAGACCATGCGCGAGGCTGGTTTCTACGTCCCCAACACCTTTGAGGAGATGCCCGAGCTGCTGAAGTCGGTGTACGAGAAGCTCGTCAAGGAGGGCACCATCACTCCCAGCGCTGAGCCGGCTGTTCCCAAGATCCCCATTGACTACTCGTGGGCCCAGGAGCTTGGCCTCATCCGCAAGCCTGCCGCTTTCATCTCGACCATCTCGGACGACCGTGGCCAGGAGCTTCTGTACGCTGGCATGCCCATCTCGGACGTTTTCAAGGAGGACATTGGTATTGGTGGTGTCATGTCTCTGCTGTGGTTCCGCCGCCGCCTGCCCGACTACGCCTCCAAGTTCCTTGAGATGGTTCTCATGCTCACTGCCGACCACGGTCCGGCTGTCTCTGGTGCCATGAACACCATTATCACCACCCGTGCTGGCAAGGACCTGATCAGCGCCCTCGTTTCGGGTCTGCTGACCATCGGTTCGCGCTTCGGTGGTGCTCTGGACGGTGCTGCTGAGGAGTTCACCCGCGCCTTTGACAAGGGCATGAGCCCCCGCGAGTTCGTCGACAGCATGCGCAAGGCCAACAAGCTGATTCCCGGTATTGGCCACCGTGTCAAGTCGCGCAACAACCCTGACCTGCGTGTCGAGCTGGTCAAGCAGTACGTGACGGAGAAGTTCCCCAGCCACAAGCTGCTCGACTACGCCCTGGCCGTCGAGACGGTCACCACGTCCAAGAAGGACAACCTCATTCTCAACGTCGACGGCTGCGTTGCTGTCTGCTTCGTCGACCTGCTCCGCAACTGCGGCGCGTTCAGCCCCGAGGAGGCCGAGGACTACCTGAACATGGGTGTGCTCAACGGTCTGTTCGTCCTTGGCCGGAGTATTGGTCTGATTGCCCACTACCTCGACCAGAAGAGACTGCGCACTGGTCTGTACCGTCATCCTTGGGACGACATCACCTACCTGCTGCCCAGCCTCAAGGACGGCCCGCCGGGTGCCGAGGGCCGTGTCGAGGTGCAGATGTAAGTTGCTGCGTCGCGAAAAGAATGGAGGGATGGAGAAACAAAAAACGCGAGAAGGGCCGGCTGTTGTTTCACCGGCACGGTGTGCATTTTTTAAGCTGCTGCTTCTGTTTTCCTATTTACTGTAATCTTGAACGCTTTAATGGTTTTCCTTCTCACAAATAAGAATAAAAAAATACGTGAGACCAATTGCAATGAAGAGCAAATGAAATGTGAAAAGAAGTGTGCAATTGCCGATTGAGTGGGAGACGTAATGATGGCGATAATAGCTTTTACCGCTTGGTCGCTAAAACGCAGCACGTGACCGATTTTTCGCGCGCGCGAGCTAGGCCAAACACGTGATGCACCAAAGATTTTAAACTTTTGAATATCACCACATCTAAAGTGCAGAGATAGCAATCGCGTCAGCGAAAACCACCGCAACAAGGGAGATTATCGGGCTGTTCGACCTGCAAATAAAGCGACAGTACTCCCTGGCAGAATTTCGGTCTACAAAACTCAAGACCTCCCACGCCAAAACCTCTCCGCGTGCCAACAAGACCAACGAGCACCCGATCCACCACGGCCGGCAAACTCTCCGAAACCTCTCCGAAACCTCTCCCTCTGTTCTACCCGACAGCACCATCCTCTTCCGCCTCCATCATGTCATTCTTCCGCATTACTCTCCACCGTTCGGCGATCGGTCTGCCGAAGCGCACACGCGATGCGCTGGCCGCCCTCGGCCTGCGGCGGCGCAACCAGACGGTTGTGCACGCCGTCAACCCGTCCGTGGCAGGTCTGATTTTCAGCGTCAAGGAGCTTGTCCGCGTGGGCGAGGTCAGCGAGGACCGGGCGACAACAATGGCACAGATCAAGGCGGCGCGGCGGCCGGATCCCGGCTTTGTCGTTGTGCGGCGGTTTGGCGACAAGGCGCAAGAGTCGAGCAGCAGCGAGGCGAGCACACCTTCAGCGCCGAGCGCATAAAAACGGACATCGAGGGCGGCCAAAAAAAAAAAAAATTATGAGCAGTGGAGGGTAAAAGACAACAACAACAGAATCGATCAAGGGATCAAAAAATCGACGACGGCTGTGTGAATGTCTGTCGGACTGCTGGGATGCATAGAGCGCGGGGCGACGGAACAGGCCTTGTTTTTGTACATACACATCTCTTTTTACGCTTTTTTATATGAATCACGGGTTTTCATCTTTTATCATGTCGCAATTATTCGCTTGGAATGAATGCGCCTTTTTTTTTTCAAAAGGTTGCTGAACTCTAGTAGATACTACCTAAGCCCGGTACCTAGTTGTGCCTCGAGCAAGAAACCTCTGAAAATGTAGCATCAGAAGTCAGGAGCTGCGAGGTTCATATAAGAAGCAATCAGAAGGATAAAATACCAAAAGCATCCCAAAAGATCCCTATAACAAACAGGCCAAAGTCCTCCAAGGCGAAAAAAAAAGAAAACAGGAAGAGAACATGAAAAAGATACAAGGTGTAACGCCTAAGTCCTGTGATAATTCCAACAATACAAAACGAGAAGGTCAAACAAAAGTCCAAACCGAAAAGTCCAGGAAAGAAAGCTCAAGAACCCAAAACAAACGCCGCAAAAAAAACCTTAAGCACATATAAAGGCAAGCCCGTGCCAAGCCTATAAGCTTTGGCGGCTCCTATGCGCTCCGGGCCTTTTCCGCGTACTCGGCAGTCGTCGGCTCGTACTCTGTCACAAAGTATTCAACCATGTGCTTTCCGAGCCAGACTGTCAGCTTGTTGAGCTCTTCACGCAGACGGTTGACCGACTGCTGATCCATGTTGGTCTGGGCGATGAGCTCGGGGAGGGTGACCAGAAGACGGCCCAAGTGTTCCGCGCCATACGTGTCGATGGGCGACTTGTGCTTGCCGTCCTTTTCCCACAGCGTGTGCATCTCAATGTATTGAGGACGCTCGAATCTGTTGTTGTTAGGAGACAATAAAAAAAACGGAGAGAGAGAGAGAGAGAGAGAGAGAGGCAGGGGACATACCGATAGAGAAGGATGCGACCGAGCGATCGGTTAAAGTACTCGCGCAGGCCAGCTACAGTCTCTTCGAGAATGTCATAGCTTGCAGAGCCCTCTTCGCGGTGGCGGCGCTCAAAGGTGAGATAGTCGTCGAGGATGGTATCGACGGAGACGCGGTGAGGGAGGGGAACAAGCTGGTTGTTCTTGGTCACATTCTCCCAGTCGTCAACAAGAGCAGCCTTGAGGTGATCAGGCATGCCGATGCGGATAGATGGCCGGTTGTGGAATCCGTCTTCCTGTGCAAGTTGTTAGAAACCGGGGAAGCCCAGGAAGAAGAAGAGGAGGAAGAAGAAGAAAAGCGAAACCAAAAAAAAAAAAAGCAAATAGGAAACGGGAAAAGTACAAAAAAAAAGCACCACAGAACGAGACAAGAAAAACATAACAAAAAAAAAAAAAAACAAAGGGAAAGAACACACCAAAGACAAAGACAAAAGGAAGATCGATATTATAAAAAACAAGAGGGGTTTGCATGGGGTGGGGAGCAAAGGTAAAGAACGAGGCCTCTCTTTCACAAATCCTTGTCCTTGGAAGGCTGGTAAGGAAACTCCTGCCATGTACGCTGAGAGAAGAGAACGGGAAGGCCAGTAGCACTAGTTCTGGGGCCGAAAGCATAGTAGTCCTCGCCGTAGGTATCCTCGGTGGTGCCATTGACATAGTGCCACTGGGCCTTGGCTTGCTCATTGGCGTCCGTGCCCGTGGGATCTTGCTGGCGACCCCGCGCGGCGGCGCCTGCAAAGATACTTGCACCCATCTGGGCGTACGCCTTCTCGTCCGTGGGAAAGCCCATGGGCAAGGTCAAGAGAGCCTCGGTGACCATGGTTTCGTTATCATAAATCTCTCCCTCCATCTCCTCAGCCTTGCGCTTGCCGTTGCTCTTGCTCTTAGACTTGAGCTTGAGCTGGGACTCGAACGCGGGGAACTTGGCAGTAATGGCAGTGTCCACCTCATTCACCCTTGCGTTTTGTTCCTTCTCGGCCTTCTTCTCTCGCTTCTCGGCCACACTGTATGCAGCTTTGTTCTCGGGAGTGTATTTAGAGACCGGGGTGCAGTGGCCGGCGGTATTTTTAGAGATGAAACGGTTTTTGCGACTGAGAGCCCCCGGGCTGTCTGCGCCTTTGTGAGTGCATTTGGGAGTCTCTTTGCGCGTAAGGTCGGCTCGGACGACTTTGCAGCCGAAAGAGCAAGAGGGCAGTTCAGCCATGCGATCGCCCACTTGCTTCAACACCTCTGCTTCATAATTCTTGAAGCGTTGTTGGCTCTCGAGTCTCTCTGCGTGTTTCTCCTTCAAACAAACGCCCCTGGCTTCTCTTTCTTTCTTGGTCGCTTTCTCAATATCCCCAAAGAGGATCTCACCAGGAAAGAGACTGGACGTAGAAGTGGTAGATGGCAGAGCTGTCGTCGCAGGGGTATTGGAAGGAGGGCGACGTTTTTTGAGAGTACCACGTATGCCAGACGTGCGGATAACGAAGTCAGCCACGCCAGGAGACAAAGCCACGGCATGAGAAGGAGCCGCGGCAGGAGACCGGGGAGAGGTGGGCTCGGCAGAAGAAGCCTCGGCAGTGGCTGAGGCAGAAGAAGCGGAATCGGTAGAAGAATCCACGGCAGGAGCTGAGGCAGAAGAAGCAGAATCGGTAGAAGAAGCCACGGCAGGAGCTGGGGCAGGAACAGTGGATGGCTGGCCAAGAATGATGGGAGCGGGAATGGGAGTTTCCCGGAGGACATATGAGGGGCGGCCCACTCGAGTTTTCAACATCGTGAAAATATGAGAGAGCAGACGCGGCGGATTGAAAGTAAATGATAAAGGGGTGTAGAGGGGATGTGATAAAATGTAGGAAAATCAAAATAAGAGCGTCAGGCTGTCGAAATCGATTCAAAAGTAGCGGCAACTGTAAAGAAGACAGGGCAGGGAGGCGATCGAGCGAGGGTATGAAGAGAAAAAATATCACGAGAAAAAGATGGCCGCAGAACGGCTTTATTTGTATGTGCACACATCTTGTGCGCACCAAGTTTGATCAGAAACTGGACGTTTTGATCAGAAGTTTTGATTAGAAGCTGGACGTTCTGATCAGAGGCAGAAGCTAGCGAGCTGCCAGCTGAGGAAAGGGCTGCGGCGCAGACGCGCCGGTGCAGTTTTAGGCTGGCGCCGGCGTGGTGAAAGCAAGCTCAGCTTCGCTCACATATTATCGCGAAGTAAATAGTGCCATGCACTAGTGAGTATACCTGCGCCGCAAGATGTCCTTCCTTTGTCGCTCTCTGCCGCACTTTCGGCATGTGTGTTTGTGTGTGTGTGTGATCGGTAAATGTTCAAGGCAAAGACGCGACAGGGAGAGCGTACTCCAGGTGAAAGGGAAGGTACGACGGACCGGCTGTGTCCAAAATGGGGAGGGAAGGGCCATGTTGACAGAAACAAGGCCAGAAACGGGGAGCAATGCCGCAACTAGATGGAGCTGAAATGGCATAAAGAAAGGAAGGCAGGAACGACGAGAGGCGCAGAAGGGTCGTGACCAGCAACTCGTCCTTTTTTTGCAAAAGCAGAAAGGGCGAGCGGACAAGAACAGACAGTGTGTCCAAACCAGTTATAGGAAGGCACAAAAAAAAACATTGAAAGCAAGCTCCAACATCGCAGAAAAAGAAAGCAAAACAATTGGCATAAAAAAAAGAAGATCGCAACAGGTGGCAAGCAGATACAAAACAAAATGAACCAAGAAAAAGAGAACGAGAAAGAGAAAATCGCCTTACATGTTCGAGTTCATAGTCACGTTGACGTCGAGGACCACGCGAGTGTGCCACAGACGAGCCGCCAGCTGTGCGCTCCTCGCTCACACGCGCAGACGGCATGTCGGAGAAGCGATCAGAATGGTGGAGATGGCTGTTGCGGTCGTTGGTACCAGCCGTGTCGAGGCCAGACAGACCTCCTGCCGACAAGCTTGCACGTCCACCACTGGCAGCACCACCACCAGCACTGTTATTGCCGCCGGCGGCTGGGCCGGGCGTCTTCTTGGACTTTGCGTTTGTCTTTTGCTGCTGGAGCTGGCGGGCTTGGTCGCGAAGCTGGGCGGCGAGCTCGCGGTTTTCGTCGTTGAACTTGCGGACGCGGTCCTGGGGCACCCAGTCGTCCCAGGTGTTCTTCCAGCCCTTGTAATGGATCTTGTAGCGCCAGCGGCTGGAGCTATCCGAGTTGCTTGTGCTGCCGTCGCTGCTGCTGGGGGCCTGCTGGACGTCGAGGATGCGCGCCTCGTAGAGCATCTCCATGTGGAAGCAGAAGACGCGCTCGTTGGCCGCAAAAGGCGGTGTGGCCTGCTTTGGCGCCATTCTCGAAACGTGTTGGCACGGAGCAGGGGAGAATGGTATATTTCGCGAAAGTGAAAGTGAGGCGAAAGGTGAGTTGTGGCAGAACGGACGTGGCAGAGGTCGAAATGCTAGTGTTTTGGAGAATTAAGAGGTAAATGGCTGTTGATCAAGTAGATGCAAGCCTCTAGTGCTCTTTCGGCCAAGCGAAGGTCGGTGTAGTTCGCGGGGTGCCGTTCTGGCGAGCTTCGCGGTCGGAACTGAAGAGGGGGCCGATTGGGGAGCGGCAATGGATTGGCCCCGAAGGCAGCGGTCGTAGGGAGATCGGCCTTTTTATGCGCACGGTTATGATGCTCTGTACCTATAGAAGCAAATAATACTCGTTGTCGAGGTCGTTCACGTGGATGCTGTCGGTGGCTGGCGAATGTGCAGATGAGGGCGTGAAAAGGTCGACGTTGAAAAGAAAAGGCGTGAAGAGCTATTGTGCGTGTCACGGGACCGCGCTAAAGCACCTTAAAATACACGGTAGGACGCGACGCGACAGACCCCTATAAATTAGGTACCTCTAGCGCCAATCTGCATCGCCATACAGGTATCTTGCGCTGTACGGAATACGGAGTTGCGTAAAATAGGTAGATTCGTACGATCCTCTGAATATTTCTGCAACCACCACACACACATACACACATATACCGATAAAGATGCCACCCTCGGAGGGATCCATTCTCGAGCAGTTCCTGCTGGCACCGGCCGATCTGCCGACCGTGCTGCCTCTCGACACGTTTGCATCCTTCTTCCCCCGCGCGCTGCAGAACTCACCGCTTGTGCGCAGCCTCTACCGCGATCTACAGCGCCAGCGCAACGCCACTCTCGACGCCGTGGCCGCGGCGATCAGCACCGAAGTGGCCCGCGGACGGGTCTTGCGCCGCCATGCCGTGCGCGCCCGTCTGCGCGCCGAGGCCCAGGAAGACGCTGCCGGCGACGACGAGCTGCAGATTGAGCGGTTTGTCGCGCCCGACCACCAGGGACCATCCATGCTTCCATTGTCGTCGGGGCCGTCGTCGGTGCACACGCTGTCATCCATTCTTGAAGAGCTCGATGCGGCTGCGCGCGATCTCGAGGCGGACGTGCAGCTGCTCGACGAGGAAGAGGCGCGGCTGACGCAGGCCGTGCAGCAAACGGTCGGCAACCTGAGCGACCTCCGCTACGGCCGCCTGGCCAATCCCGAGCTGCGCGACCAGGTCATCCAGGGGCTCGAGGCCGTCCAGGCTTCGTGCAATGCGCTCATTGCCGAGTCGGCGTCGTCGGGAGCCGCAGCCGCAGGAGCCAACCCAGCCGTGTTGTAAAGCAGGCACAACCAGATCTCCCAACGAGAATCAACGAAACAAACGCCGACATGTTGTTATGCACATCCAAAACTCTTCTCTCACTTGCATTGATGTTATCGTCTCTGATTACAAATGTATACATATATATACCCAGACAGTTATTTTTTGAAAGAGAAATAATATTCCCTACCATAGATACCCCGTCATCCCAAAAAAAAAAGATGTAAATGCATCATCCATCCCTCGTGTGTATTCATACCGTTCCAGGCCTCTTTGTCGTGTTTCCTTAACCACGAGCAGGAGGACCAGCCATGCGACGGCCCCTATATAACAGTTAGCATCAAACAAAGCTTGTGCGACCTGACATCCTCGGCTTTGATAACCTGCCGGAGAGTTAACGCTTACATCATGGTGCGGCTGGCAAACGAGACAAAGATCATGAAAGCCCAGTTGGGAATGGCCGTGAAGAACCACAGGAAGTAGGCAATGACGTAGTTGAGGCCGTTCTTGGTGTAGTTGCCGTCAAAGGGGTGGAAGTTGCCGCCGAGTCTGCGCACGCCGAGCTCGGAGCGGTCCTTGCTGGCAAACAGGTCCGTAAACGTCGAGGCCGTCGTGGTCGTCGTGTTGAGGCGCACAAAGTAAATGTCCGTCTTCTCGGGCTGCGGCAGCCGGAGCTCAAACATGTACATCCAGCCGGGGTTGACCGACCAGATGTTGCACAGAATCGGCTGGTCCTCGCAGTTGACAATGCCAAAGTGCGGCGCGCCGGGCTGGCCCGCGATCTTGTGCGTGGCCACGTCAAACGCGTTGTTGATGCCGTCGCAGCGGCCTGGAAGTTGTTGTTAGGGTGAGAGCTGCATCACAAGAAAAAAAGAAGAAGAAGGGGATAACTGCACTAGGCTGTACTTACCAAAGCACGTCTTGTTGCGGCCGGTAAACATCACCCACCACTCCTCGGGGTCGGCGGCCTCGGGCTGCACGGGCTCAAACATGACCGTCTTCCAGTTGTTCAGCGTGAGCTGCGCCGGAGCAACAAACTCGCCGCCGGGCGCCACTGCGCCGCCGGGCTGCACCGACTGAGCATCCGGAACAACACCCAGGCTGCCCAAGAAGTTCTGGAACTTGGCCGCGTACTGGCCGGCAAAGCCGTCCTGCGCAGCGGCAAGGACGGGCAGTGCCAGAAGGGCTGAGGTCGAGAAGCGCATCTTGAAACCGTGGTGTTTGGGGGAGGGAGCAGACCGATGAGGAGGGATAGACAGAAAGAGGGAGGAAGAGAGGCAGAACAGTCGGGGGGTGAAGGAGAAAAGAGATGGAAAAGAGACAGCCAGAAAAAAGGACCTGGTCGGCAAAATAGCAAAATAGGGGATGGGGGGGCGGCCGTAGCACGTAATGCGCGGCAAAGATAGTGCTGAAAGCTACTGCTTTTAGGCAAGAACGGGGGGACCCAGTAGCTAAAAACGCCACAAAGACAAGCAAAGCAAATGCTGCGGTACAAGAGGGAAAGAGAGATTTGACCAGATGGAAGGCGCAGAATAAAAGGTAGGCAATTGATAAACTGATAAATAGAAGAAACTGATACGACAAAAGAGAGTTTCTTTGGAATAAAAGAAAGAGGCAACCACAATACAGGCAGCACTGGTTTGTCTTTTTTTGATTTTTTTTTCTTCCCCGGCGTTGCGGACAGTGACCAATACGTTCCGAAAAGTGTGGGTGGGCTGTCAAATTGCTGGGGTAGACCCTGGGGCCGTGCGCGATTACACCAAAACTGTGAGATACACTGTCGTTTACACGGTGTAGCTCCCGCAGTGGATTTCTGCGTTTCCCCCAAAAACCATGCCCATCTGGCAAAGTGTTCTCTTTCGTCCAAGTGCGTGCTGGGGAAAGCGTGCATGGGACAACCACACCGACATGGGTTGATTGGCTGCTTGGCACACATTCCCTGGTCTTCTGCGAGCTTCTGAGCTTCTGAGCTTTCACAAAGCCGGAGCTTTTGATGTGCTCCGAGCTCTCACCAATATGCCACACGATCTGCATCTCCAGAAGCATTTGATGCTACAACGAGTATGCTTTTTTCCTCTGTACGGGCCCCATGTTACAGAAAGCTTGTACGATCTGTTTGTACCACCTCCCTTGTCACCGTTTAAGCTTCCCCGGCTTTTTCTACACATCTCTCTCGACGAGGCATTACGTGTGACATCTATTTTGTAGTTTGGTTGTCTCGCTGTGAGAGACAGCTACCCACATCATTCAAGCACCATCCATGCCAGATTTTCTGGTTTGGCCCATGGCTCAAACTTCTACGGAGTCCAGTCAAACTCCCACGTAAGAATTTCATGTGATGCTGCATGCATCTCATCGGTTTTTGCTGCAGAATTGACTTGTTGGGGCCATCACGTGATATAAACACCCGGGTGGGAAAGTGGAGAATTTGAGTGACAGCTAACCAATAGCGGATTGCGCAGCCGCGTGCCGTCTCATATAGCAAAGCGCCCGCCAAATATGAATCGCATCGCAGTGACGTGACGTGACGTGCCGCGACGCGACAAACGGCTACCGATCACCGTCCATCCTTCAACGGCCTATTGCCAACATCAAGATGGTTTGTCTCGCGCCAAATATCAACACATCTCTGGAGATATCGCATACTAATTCTTCAGGCAAGAATAAACACGTCACTACAAGGCGGCGCGTCTCTGCCAACAGACGCGTCGTCGTCCAGAGCCGCCGAAAGCGCGACGGCTGGCCGGAAGCGTGCGCGGGCTGACGACACGGAACGACCTTCAAAAAAGACAAAGAAGAATGATACGGTCAATAAGCGTGCAACTCGAAGTTCAGATGCCAGCGATGTGAGGCGAAGCCCGCGTGACCGCAACTCGGGCGACGGCAGCCACTGGTGGCAGGCGACGGGCGGACGCGACGACGACGATTCTACCGCCCGAGCAAAGGCGCCAAAGCCGGCCAAGACAAAATCAGCAAAACCCGCAAAAGTCTCGAAAAAGGCCGGCAAGAGAGCATCGATCAGCGAAGCGCCGGCGACCGAGACCGAGGAGGCGGCAGGACCGTCCAAGCGGAAACGTGGCCGTCCATCACGAGCATCAGAGGCCGCCGATGATGCCAGCGAGGAACCGACGCCAGTATCAAAAGGAAATGGTGATGTCAAGGGTGCTGCCACGGGGGCCAAGAAGCGTGGGCGGCCTTCATCAACGGCGGGCCCAGTGACTACGACGACGACGACGACGACGACTACAACGGCAACAAAGAAACGTGGAAGACCATCCCAAAATGACGGCACAAATTCTGCCGAAGCAACTCCCTCAGGAAAGCCGAGACAAAATCGATCGAAAAAGGCCGCCCGGAGGATCAACGGTGACCAGGCCGCTCGGCCAGAAAGCCCTGACGAGGAGAAACGGGCATCCGGTGCCTCTGAACAGCACGAAGAAGAGACCGCTGAGGATGTCCAAGAAGGCAGCCATGCCGACGGCAGCGGCAGTGACAGCGACAGCGAGAGCGATGGCACACCACCGGCCGCTGATTCTTTCCGTCAGCTCGTCCCGCAGACACGCATGGTCTCCATGGCCACCATGACCAACAAGTGGACGCCGCTCGACCGTGATGCCGTTGCTGCCGTCCAGGAACTGCTTGCCGAGTGTGCGCGGCCGGTCGTCGCCCAGATCATGCGTGCGAGCGGCGGCGGCGGACAGGCCAGCGAGCACCGCCAAGAGCAGGCGCGCCAGGCCATTGCTGGTGTCACCCGACGTCTGCGCTCCAAGCTCGTCAAGGGTATTCCGTTCCCGCCGGCGACCGTGGCGGCCGGTGCGTCTGTCGGCACCGGTGCCGATAAGAAGAACGGTGTCGGTATCGAGGCCGATTTCATCTTTGAGCGAGCTGCCGAGGCCACACAGGCCCTGGAACAGCAGCTCAATCCGTTGCAGCATGCCATTGCCCTTCTCACCCGCGAGCGTCAGCGTGAAGAGGAGGCACTCGAAGCCGACTATGCTGCGCTGCGTGCGCTCGAGACCAACGCGCAGGCCGAGATGCGCACGTGGCGTGAGCGTGCTCGCAAAGCGCACGTGCTAGCGCCAGTGGCCGTCGGCGGGCATGCGGACAATACAGACAATGCAGACAATGCAGACGCTACGAGCACTGCAAGCACTACACGCCCTGCTTTTACCGCGCGCGAGCGGCAAAACGTGGTGGAGCTTGTCCCAACGAGATCGTCCCCGCCATCGCAGTTGGCTGCAGACGACCACGGTGGTCTTTTTGAAGTGAGTTTTATACTTTTTCGACTTTTTTTTTTCTCCCGCCTTCTGCTTTATCTGTGCCCCTCTAACAAGCCTGCAGAACCTAGACAAGGACTTGGCAGCTATGGCAACACAGCTGGGAAGCCATATGGAGAGTTTGCGGGCAAATCTCCAGCAGGTCGACGGTGTCGTGCCTGCTATTGTGCGCAGCAAAGCCGCTTTGCAGACTGTCCTGCACGATCGTCTCGATGCCCACCAGTATGAGCGCATCCTGCTCGGATAATTCAGCGGTACCATTGGCTTCTTTTAGCCACTGCAACGTGCATTACATGTGCTCGCACTGAAGCATGTGAGACTACCCCGGCCTTGCTGCACGTACAGAAAAAAAGACAAAAAAAAACATACGAGTACGAGTACGCTGCACTGTGGGTTGCATGTGCTTCCTGTGGAACACCGGCACGCCTTGCACAGGGGGGGGGGGGGGGGTTTGCCAGCCCCTTTAATTGCTAAAAAGGCTCTATCACCCTTTCTCCCAGTCGCATTCCGGAAAGGCATCATTCCCCGCAGGCTTTGCTGTTCCTGCCACATCCTTTTTTTTTTGGAGTACAAAGGCACTAGACAAGGGTTCTCGTCGACGCTGCACGCCCATTGACAGCGCATAACGACGCTCACATGGAAGGGAAAGCTGCTTGACAAAAAACATTGAGGGTCAGGACAACCGGACGCTGCCAATGCATGAGGTACATGTGCAATTTGAAACATCACAACCAAAAAAGTAACATTTTGCTGCACAAGACGTTGGAAAGCATATGCACATGCTCAGGGGGGCAAAAGTGAATCTGATTGGGAAAGAATGTCCTCCGACAAAGGAGCAACTTTTTTTGCAATGGCGCAATTCAAATAAGCCAAAGGGCCGGAAAGAACTACCCCGCCAGAGTTTTTTTTTTCGGGTGGTTCCTCACTTCCCCCAAAAATTTTCGTCCCTCATTCCCTTCCCCCAAGAGACGGGGACCCCCCACCTCGACAGGAGGTACATGGAGAGACATTGTCTTGCTTGTGAAATCACTGCCAAATGCATGTATCATGCAAGTCCCAACGGTCGCGCTTTCCGTCATCTCGCTGCGTGTCGCCATCCGGCTCTCGCAGCCGCCAGAGGCTAGAGCGACAAGCGACTTCCGCATGTGGCAGCAATTGACCCATTCAAAACCGCTAGTCATCCGTATTTGCCTCGTTCGCGCCTTCCGTCTCTCAGCAACGGCCCAGGCCCTTGGAGCCAACGAGAGAGCTCCGTCGGCCCTTTCTGCGCTGTATTACTGCAGTTTTCCCAGTTGCCAATTCGTGCACGCAGGCCGGGCTACGGAGCAGGTGCAAGATGTACCCTGCCGCTTATCTTTTACCCAGTCGGTACCTCACTAGTGCTTCGTAGATCACACCGCCCAGAAGGAGACTAGCACGGCGACTGTACGCCACGACGGCTCCTTCCTGTTTAAAAATCTTCGCCATCCCACCCTTCCAGAGTCTTTTCCCTCTTTCCTCTTTCTTTTTCTCTCTCTCTCTTTTCTTCTCCTCTTTTTTTTCTCTCATCATTCTCTCTTCTTTTCTTCCGTCAACTTTACTGTCGACGGGCTTTTTGGTATGTGGTGAACTCTTCCTCCCTGTTTACCCCTCCCCCACGTAACATCGACGCTCGCCACCCGAGTTGTCGAGTCTCCAAAACCGGGTTCCAACGTGGGACGTGGGCTCAGTTCGGGTCCAAGTGCCTCAATTACCTCACACAAAACTTTCTTTCATCATTTTACCTTTCCAGTCTTGCTAACAAACCAGTCTTTTTTTCTCTCAAATCCCCCACATCACACATCAAGATGGTTCAGTCGTCGATTCTCGGTTTCCCCCGCATGGGTGTGAACCGTGACCTGAAGAAGGCCACTGAGGCTTGTACGTGACTTTTACTCCTTCCTTTTTGAGCCTCTTCAAGAAAACATACTAACATTTTCAGACTGGTCTGGCAAGATCTCCCAGGAGGAGCTCCTCGCTGAGGCCAAGCGCCTCCGTCTTGCCCACTGGAAGATCCAGAAGGATGCCGGCGTCGACGTCATCCCCAGCAACGACTTTGCCCTGTACGACCAGGTGCTGAGCCACATCCAGGACTTTGGTGTATGTTTTAACTTTTCACACAATCTCGTTTTCCCTCTTCACTGAGCATCTGCTAACATCTTCCAGGCCGTCCCTGAGCGCTACACCAACGCCAAGCTCGATGCTGTCGACACCTACTTCGCCCTTGGCCGTGGCCACCAGAAGGGCGGTGTTGACCTGCCGTCGCTCGAGATGGTCAAGTGGTTCGACTCCAACTACCACTACGTCAAGCCCACTCTCCAGGACAACCAGACCTTCACCCTGACCGAGAAGCCCAAGGCTGTTGCCGAGTTCCTCGAGGCCAAGGAGGCTGGCATTGCCACCCGCCCCGTCCTCGTCGGCCCCGTCACCTTCCTGCACCTGGCCAAGGCCGACCGTGGCCAGACCGTTGACCCCATTGACCTGCTCCCCAAGCTGCTGCCCGTCTACGACGCCCTCCTCGCCCAGCTGAAGGAGGCTGGCGCCGAGACCGTCCAGATTGACGAGCCCGTCCTGGTCTTTGACCTGCCCGCCAAGACCAAGGCTGCCTTCAAGACTGCCTACGACCACTTTGCTGCTGAGGCCGCCAAGCTGCCCAAGCTCGTCTTCGCCACCTACTTTGGTGACATTGTCCACAACCTCGAGGCCATCCCCAAGGACGTCTACGCCGTCCACGTTGACCTTGTCCGCAACCCCGAGCAGCTCGAGACCGTTATTGGTGCTCTGGGCCCCAAGACTGTTCTGTCCGCCGGTGTCGTGGACGGCCGCAACATCTGGAAGACCAACATGCAGCGCGCCATTGAGAAGGTTGAGGCTGCCATCCAGAAGCTCGGCAAGGACCGCGTCATTGTCGCCACCTCGTCGTCGCTCCTGCACACCCCCCACACCCTGGCCAGCGAGAAGAAGCTGGACCCCGAGATTGCCGACTGGTTCTCGTTCGCCGTTGAGAAGGCCACCGAGGTTGCTGTGATTGCCAAGGCTGTCACTGAGGGCCCCGCCGCTGTCAAGGAGCAGCTCGAGGCCAACGCCAAGTCGATGCACGCCCGTGCCACCTCGAAGCGCACCAACGACCCCAAGGTCAAGGAGCGCCAGGCCCAGATCAAGCCTGCCGACTACAACCGCAAGAACGAGTTCCCTGCTCGTATCTCGGAGCAGCAGAAGAAGCTGAACCTGCCTCTGTTCCCCACCACGACCATTGGCTCGTTCCCCCAGACCAAGGAGATCCGTCTCCAGCGCAGCCGCCTGGCCAAGGGTGAGATCACCGAGGCCGAGTACGACAAGTTCATTGAGAAGGAGATTGACGACAACGTCAAGATCCAGGACGAGCTCGGCCTGGACGTCTACGTCCACGGTGAGCCTGAGCGCAACGACATGGTCCAGTACTTTGGTGAGCGCCTGGACGGCTACGCCTTCACCACGCACGCCTGGGTCCAGAGCTACGGCTCGCGCTGCGTCCGTCCCCCGATCATTGTCGGTGACATCTCGCGCCCCGCCCCCATGACCGTCAAGGAGTCCAAGTACGCCGTCTCGGTCTCGAAGAAGCCCATGAAGGGTATGCTTACTGGCCCCGTTACCTGCCTGCGGTGGTCGTTCCCCCGTGACGACGTCCACCAGTCGGTCCAGGCCGAGCAGCTTGCTCTGGCTCTGCGTGACGAGGTCTGCGACCTCGAGAAGGCTGGCGTTGACGTCATCCAGGTCGACGAGCCTGCTCTGCGTGAGGGTCTGCCCCTGCGCGCCGGCAAGGAGCGTGAGGCTTACCTTGACTGGGCCGTCAAGGCTTTCCGCCTGTCGACCACTGGTGTTGAGGACGCCACTCAGATCCACTCGCACTTCTGCTACTCTGAGTTCCAGGACTTCTTCCACGCCATTGCTGCTCTGGACGCCGACGTTCTGTCGATTGAGAACAGCAAGTCGGACGCCAAGCTGCTGAAGGTGTTTGTCGACTCTGCCTACCCCCGCCACATTGGCCCTGGTGTGTACGACATCCACTCTCCCCGTGTCCCCAGCGAGGAGGAGATCCGCGGCCGCATTGAGGAGATGCTCCAGTTCCTCAAGCCCGAGCAGCTCTGGATCGACCCCGACTGCGGTCTCAAGACCCGCCAGTGGGCCGAGACCAAGGCTGCCCTGGTCAACATGGTCAACGCCGCCAAGGAGTACCGCCAGAAGTACTCGAAGCAGTAAACGTACTAGTGCGATGAGAGACATCAACCCTCTTTTTCGTTGTTTACTTGCTGTATTATTTTCAACACATTTTGCGCTTTACTTTTGCGTGTTCGTTATGACCCATTGACTTCAACATCGGCGTTTGGTTTTTTTTTTCTGTCATTTTTATGGGACAAAAGCATTCAACATTTTTTTCAGCGAGGGAACATTTGGGGGGAAAACAAATCGGTGTTTTACGGGGACAGTCCTTTCAACCGGATACCCAGAGATGCATTTTTCGCCGCGGCGGCGAAAAAAGTGGGAGAAAGACGACTAGTATGAATATTATTTGATATCGTGGTAGCATAAGAATGAAAACTATGAGACCAACATGACACGGGGCCCCATTGAAAGATTGAGAGATGAAACAATAATGAAGACTATGGTTGACTATAAAATTAGACGTAGAATGCGTTTATTAGTAAAAGAACCGAAGCGGTTGTAAGAGACGTGCAGGAAGTGTGAAGAATGCGGAAAGCACGGAAGGGCTGTAATGAAATAAAGTGTATCGATGAATAATGGTAAAGAGTGAGCTACCGACATGGCAAAGATTGGCAAAAGTACGCGGTCTGAGAGTGAAAGACAGTAGTGGATGTTGAATGTGAGAGTAAATGGCTACCAGTACGACACATCTCGGCATTACCGGACGATAAAAGAAGATGAACGATAGGCCAAACGACGGTCGCACTCCTTTTGTTGTTGTTGTTGTTGTTGTCGCTCTGCTTTCAGCCTCTCTTTTTTTATTTTCTTTTATTTTCTTTTTTTTTTTTGAATACCTCTTTCGGAACTCTTTGTCATTGTCCGTCGCACCATAGCCTGTCGTTTGTTATGCTCTTTTTTTGTATGGCCCGTAGCGCCAGTCTATTGCTTTTTTGTTGCCTTTTGTTACTTTTCAGTCGCTTTTGGTTGCTTTTTGTGATTTTTATTTTTATCCAGCATCTAGACTGCCGCGGCGCCGCCTTGTTTCACAGATGAGACGTCTCAGCCAACGGTTTTGGAGGAAATCGTTATGGGGCCTATTGTTCTCCCTATCGCCTTCCGAGTTTGGGGGTGTGGTTTTCCATTTACCGCCGGAAACGCAGCCGCCCGGCTTATATAAAGAAGCGTCAACAGTGCGTTTTAGCGCCCGTGTCCACTGCGGCGTCAAAACCGGCATTCCCCTCAGTCCCCTCAGACGGTGGTCTAGAAAGCAGCCATAGAGTACTCCTGTAATAAAGCCAAAAAAAAAGGTCAAACGCACTGTCGACCAAGAAAAAAAAAAGTACCTGCCCAGCCAGGAACCAAAAAGACTAGCCAGGGTCCAGCGACGGCCGGCAGCCACTCGTTTCCACGATCGGCATTTATGCAGCAGGGGACTACACAAGATTGCCAAAAGACGCCCAGCGGTGACGGCCGAGGGTTGGACAGCGTCGGCCGATGTTGCCTGTCAAGATGGCCTGTCAATATGTCAATATGCAGTGGCTCTGTGCACAAAAGAGTCCCGCTGTTGTCAAAGAAACAACAGATTGCCGTTTGCGGAGAATTTATGAAACAAAGGCCAACAGTGCCCTACCTACACTTTTTTGACCAACGCAAAAAAAGGGAGACAAAGATGACGGCATGCAGCAAAACGACAAGCAACAACAACAAAAAAAAGGACGGCATCCAAAAAAGAATCGAATACAATGAATGCAACGTAAAATGTAACGGCATGCATGCCCAACTAACAAAGGACAGCCAAGGCTGTTGTAGAATCATACTGAAAGGCAAAAAATCTCAAACGTCCTAGAGAATGGTCTATCCCTGGATGCCAAAGAAGGAAAGTCTCCCTTTGATCCTTTGATTTATGCAGCTTCTTTTTGACTCGATTTTTTATATTCAGGTTGTTCACACCTCAGTCAGCCAGGGACCCAGCGGCCGCAGCAGGACAAAAAAAAACTCCGAGTTTATTGTCTTATTTCCGCTTTTCTTTTTTTTATTCATATTCTTTTTTTAACTTTTTTTTTCCTTTTTCCTCTTTTTTCCATGTTTGGTGGCGGCTATCAAATGACGGGCGTTTGCAGAGGCCGGCAGCCACAGACCTGCATCTACCTATATACAAAGACCTCCGTTCACAGTTCAAATATCAGGCCTGATCCCCCGTCCTGTGCTCCCCGTCCTCCCTTCGTCCCCATCTCTCTCTCTCTTTTGTCTTTCACTCTCGTTCCATCAGGTCTCATTTTCTTTTCTCTTTTTATACTTGCCAGTCTTTGTTCTCTTGCCTTTTTGTTGCATCAGCTCAAGGCCTCACTCATTTTTATATTTGGCTGCTGGAACAGCTCATCTCACACACAAGTCGTTTCCGTGGACTTGAATCTCTCTCTCTCTTTTTTTTTCTTTTCCCGGATCGGTTTCCTCTCTCTCTGATAGATCTCTCATTTGTCGAGATACTCCTTTCCTTACCTAGGACTTTTTTTTTCTTCTTCTCTTTTCCTTCCGGGTTTTCTACCTCCTGTTTGAATACTTCACAACCATCTGCCATCGACCACGATGCAGCTTACATCGTTTCTCCTCCTCGGCCTCCAGGCTGCAGGTGCCACTGCCCTTGCAGTGCCCAAGGTTCGTTCTGTTCCGCTCAACAGCACCTACCACAGCCCTCTTCCCAGCGCCTCTGGTGCTTCTGGTGCTTCTGGTGCTTCTGGCATTTCTGGCGCCTCGTCGGCTTCGGCTCAGCCTTCTCTCGTCATTGACGAGTACACGACGCTTGTCGTCCAGACCACGGATGTTGTCACGGTCACGTCGTGCCACTCGACGGTGACCAACTGCCCAGCGGCATCCAACTCTTCGGCTTTCAGCTCGCTGCCGCCCGAGGCCCTGACCACCGTGCTGGTCACCAACACGGTCGTGCTCTCCACCACGGTCTGCCCCGTGACGGCTATCTCCTCGATCCAGTCGAGTGTTCTCAGTGCCCACAAGCACTCGTCGACGCCTCTGCCTACGCCCACGCCCACGCCCACGCCCACGCCTGCACCCTCATCGTCCGAGGCTGTGTCTAGCGTGCCGACTCCCTCGGCGAATAGCACTTTCAACGATGTCTCGTCGAGTATCGCGGCCGTTTCGTCGTCCCCGTCGCTTCCCGTGATCCTGAGCTCGGCTTCATCTTTGCCGGTGGCCAACTCGAGCTCCTTTGTGGGTTCGACCAGCCTCACGGGCTCTTCTGGTGTCCCCTCGAGCTTCCCCTCGAGCTCGCCCTCGTTGCCATTCTCGTCTCTGTCGGTCCCTGCCAACAAGTCCACGCCGGTCGTCCCCGGCTCGTTGACGCCGACGGCAACAGACCTCACCACTCTCGTGATCAAGACGACCGACCTAGTCACCATCACATCGTGCGCTCCTACCGTCACCAACTGCCCTGCCGCGTCCAACACGTCGGCTCTGAGCTCCCTGCCGCCGGATGCTCTGACGACGGCGGTGGTCACTAACATTATCACTCTGTCCACGACGGTGTGTCCCGTGACGGCAGCCTCGTCCATCGAGTCGAGCGTCCGCAGCCAACACCAGCACTCTCAGACGCCGTCGACGGCGATCGTGACGGCGATCGTGACGGCGAGCTCGTTTTCAAGCAGTGCTCTGGCCGTGTCGTCGTCTCCAGTCGTTCCTTCGAGTGTTCCCTCGAGTGTTCCCTCGAGTGTTCCCTCAAACTCGTCGAGTGTTCCCTCCATGGTTTCCTCGAGCGCTCCCTCGTCCTTCTTCAACGCGACGTCGACCCCCACCAACACGGACCTCACCACGCTCATTGTCAGCACGACCAACGTGGTCACCATCACCTCGTGTGCTCCCACCGTGACCAACTGCCCTGCGTCCACGGACACGGCTGCCCTGAGCTCGCTGCCTCCGGACGCGCTGACTACCGTCGTTGTGACGAACACGGTCGTCCTGTCCACGACGGTCTGCCCCGTCACCGCGGCTTCGTCTATCCAGTCGAGCATCCGCAGCCACCACCAGCACAGCCAGTCGCCCTCGACGGCCACAGTGACGGCTACGGGTGCCAGCAGCAGCATCTCGGCCGTCCCGAGCTCGGGTAACGCCTCTGTTCCTGCTTCTGTTCCGGTCTCCAGCCCCGTGTCCATCCCCTCTCCCTCGTCGGACTTCCTCCCCGTCAGCGCCACGTCCGACGAGCTGACGACGCTGGTTATCCCCAGCATGACGGTCGTGACGGTGACCAAGTGCGCTGCCACCGTCACCAACTGCCCCGCTGCCACGGACACGGCCGCCTTCAGCTCGCTGCCTTCTGATGCCTTTACGGTCATTGTCACCGACACGGTCGTCTTGTCGACCACCGTCTGCCCCGTGACGGCCGTCTCCTCCATCCAGTCGAGTATCGGCTTTACGCCCTCGCCGACGTCCGACTTTGATGCCGTCTCGTCGTCGCCTGCCGGCAATGGCAACGTTCCCGTGCCCACACCCTCACCCTCGTCGTCATCGACGACCACCGTCGTCGTCACCGGCACCGTGACCTCGGACGTTGTTCTCACGACGGTTGAGGTCGTCACCGTGACCGTTCCCGTGGTTGGCAGCGGCGGTCCTGGAAGCCCCGGCAGCCCGGCCACTCCTAGCACGATTGTCACCGAGGTCCCGACCACTCTGACGTCGGTGCACACGCAGCGCGTTGTCGCCACTTCGACGTCGGTTGTCAAGGTTCCTCCTGTCAACAGCCCTCCTCCTGGGGGTACCCCTGTCAACAGCAGCCCCTCTCCTGCCGGCACTCCTCCTGCTGGCACTCCTCCTGCCAACAGCCCTCCCGCCGGTGGCCCTCCTGCCGGTAGCTCCCCTGCCGGTAGCTCGCCTGCCTGCGACTGTGCTCCTGCGACTGTCACCGTCACTCAGCCGCCTGTGACCGTCGTTGTCACGCAGACCACAACGGTCGCAGCCTGCTCCGGCTTCAACTCGGCGGCCTCCCTCAGCTCTCTCAGCTCCCTGAGCGCTCTGAGCTCCTTCTCCAACAGCACCTTTATCACATCCAAGATCTCGTCGGCCTCTATCCTGCCGACATCGGCGCCTGTTTCTAGCTCAAAGGACTGCAGTGAGACTCAGACGGCCACCATCTAAGCCGCCTCTTTTTCTTCCTTTTCTTTCTTTCTTTCTTTCTTTCTTTCTTTCTTTCTTTCTTTAAATTTCCCTTTTTTTGTCTTTCCTTTGTCTCTGAAACATCCATGTGATTGTACAATATCCAAGCAGGCTTGATGTCTTTGCTATTTATTCAAGTATTTATTTCATGATTACCGAAAGTTGCTTTTTTTTATGGGCTTGCATTTTCTTTCTATTTTCCATCTCAATCCTGCTTAGAATTCAAAAATAACCAATCCAAAATACAATGGCTCAAACACTTCTTCCCACGGTGGCCATAGGCAATGTAGAATTGTGAATTAATTTTATCTTTAAGTATGAATCTTATAGTTGGCTCATTTCATGCATCCAATATTTTTTCCCTTCTATTAGGTAGGTAGGTACGTTTTTTTCCCTTGTTTTTTTTTTCTCTAAAAAAATAGATAAATATAAACATATTAAATCTTCTGATCTTTAAAACCTCGTTAAAAACAATGCACATACAAACTGAAAGTAAAGTCCAAGTCTTATCAAATGCTCATTCCTCGGATGTAGACACCTCCGTTAGTAAACCCACAAGACGTACAACGGCCAGCGCTGTAAATGGCCCCCGGCAGATGGCGGACAAAGCTTCCCACAGCGATTGCCGTATTCGGCTAGCCTTACTTCTTCCAGGAAAGCGCTCAGCAATGCCCCGTCCCTGCCAGCAGGCCAGGCCAGCAGCAGCTCCTGCCCGCCAAGAGCGCTAGTCATCTGAACACATGGAAGGCAGCAAAGCAGACAGGAAGGAGCATTGGAGACTTGCTGTCCTTCCGCGCCTTCCTTTCCGGATACAACGCCGTCTGCTGCCACATAGTAGCATCCCTTATTTTTTTTACTAATGACGACTGGCGACTTTTTGACCTTTTTGGCGTTCTTGACGATATCCGACCGTGCTTGACGACCCGGCGACTCGAAAAATTTGACGACAAAGTGGTTCGACAAGTTGTACCTGTCGACGCTGCACCCTTTTTCTGGTTTCGACAAAGAGGGACGACCAAAAGACGATCAGCCAACACCACCCACACACAGCTGCAGCTGCGCCTCCTGATTTGCGCGACATTTTTTTGGTCCAACTCTGGCCAATTTATCTTTGTCGTGAGAATCGCGAGATTTCGCGAGATTTCGCGAGATCATCACGGCCGACGTCAACATTGCACAAGGAGCATTGAGATTGGGACGCTGTTGGCCATCATTGCCATCGTCGCAGCAAGCACAGCACGCCATTGACCATGGCTCACTGGATGTCGCGAGTGCTGGCGCTGCTGACGCTGGCGCTGTGCGCAGCCTCAGTGGCCGCCTTTGAAGAACGGATTGTATGGCTTCTACAAATATAAAAGGGGATGGAATGAGATGGATGGCCCCGTTACTATACGATGACAATGAAGGCATTGCTAACCGGCCAGGACCAAAACGAAGCCAACCGCCAACGATGTGCCGGCATGTACAGCCGCAAATCGTGGGGCGGCGCGGTCGACCCCTTTATCCTGCTCAAGTTTGATGCCTACGACGGCCCGGCCGACCCCGTGGTCAGCCTGCTCATCTTTGAGTGGAAGGACGAAAAGTTCATTGGCGACACACCCGACCCGAGCAAGCCCAAGATCATCATCTGCGAGCCGCAGTACGCGCGCCTCGGCTACTGCAACGAAAGCCAGCTGGGCGAGTTTGTGCTGCAGCCCAACACGACGGACCTCTCGACCAACATTGTCTTTACGCAGGCCGTGCACCTCAAAAAGTCGCGTCCGATCAACTACCAGATCAAGAAGACGGGCTACTACTGCGTCGTGACGGCGCCCTTCCAGGCCACCGACTATGGCGCTGTCGTCGAGTTCCGCAACAGCTACGGCGAGCTGCCCGCCAGCCAGATCCCCAAGCTGCCCTTTTACGGCGGCACCACCATTCTCTACGCCGTCGTCGCCGTCTTCTGGGGCTTTTTGTACTACCAGCACCGCGGCGACATTCTGGCGGTGCAAAACTACATCACCGCGATCCTCATCTTCCTCGTGTTTGAGATGCTCATGACCTGGGGCTTCTACGACTTTTTGAACCGCCACGGCTCCAACGTCGGCGCCAAGGTGCTGCTCGTCATCGTCGCCACCCTCAACGCCTTCCGCAATGCCTTTTCGTTCTTTTTGCTGCTCATCGTGTGCATGGGCTACGGCGTCGTCAAGACGTCGCTCGGCCGTACCATGCTCTACGTGCGCCTGCTGGCTGCGGCGCACTTTGTCTTTGGCCTTGTCTACGCGTTCACCAGTCTGCTCGTCACGCCCGACGCCGCCGGCCCGCTGATTCTGCTCATCATCATGCCTCTGGCGGCCACGCTGACGGCCTTTTACGTCTGGACGCTCAACTCGCTCAACTTTACGCTGCGCGACCTGCGCGAGCGCAAGCAGCGCGCCAAGGAGCTCATGTACCGCAAGCTGTGGTGGTGCATCCTGATCAGCATCATTACGCTCTTTAGCTTCTTCTTCTTCAACAGCTTCTCTTTTGCGTCGACGAGCGACCCGCAGTTTGTGCCCTTCCACTGGAAGACGCGCTGGTTCGTGCTCGACGGCTGGATGAACCTGGTCTACTTTGCCGACGTGGCCTTTGTCGCCTACGTGTGGCGCCCGACGGCCAACAACCGCCGCTTCGCCATGAGCGACGAGATTGCTCAGGAGGACGACGGCACTTTCGAGATCTCCAACATGGATATTGGCGTGCCGGACGATTTCGATAATGACGACGACTTTGACGATGACGGGCGGCCTAGAGCCGCGGGAGCAGCACCTCCTGCGTACAGCAACATCGACAGCAGCAACAACGGCAGCGGCCGTCCTGCCCAGGCACCACAGCCAATACCACAAGCCAACCCGCTGACATCAGCAGCACCCAAGTCAGCAGCCACTGCCGCCGCCGCCGGAGCAGCAGCAGGTCTGGCAGCAGGAGCAGTAGGAGCGGCAGCAGTTGTGGCATCGTCGAGCTCGAGCAGACCACCGGAACTGATGGACGGCGAGACCATTTTCGCCGTGGGCGGTGACGACGACAAGGCATCATCATCAGACGATGACGATGACGATGACGACGATGACGACGAGGAGGAGGACGACGATGACGAGGAAGAAGAGGACGATGATGAGGACGACTCGGATGAGGATGACTCGGACGATGACTCTGATTCTGACAACGGAGAAGCATCGGGACTGGTGAGAAGATAGGGGGGAAAAAATCAAATAGGGAGGCAATTAGACAGCGCCACCTGCAAAGCAAACAAGGAGCAAAAAAACGAGCTTCTTTGAAACACGGCACATCTTTTTCCTTTTTCTGCAAACCCGGCGAACCGGAGGACTGCTTTTTTTTGGTCTTTTTATTGTCTTTTCTCTTTTTCACCATCCTATTTTTCGTTTCCACTTTTCTGCTCGCATCTCTTTATCATTTTTATGATCTCTGGTTTTCTGTACAATAGTCCTTTTTTTTGTTCGCTTTCTTTTTCTGCTCCATGGTCTGATAGATATGATTTGACTCTTTTTGTTTCTTCTCATTCTTATATTCATTCCCATGATCATAAGTACATTGTGCCTTCTACCTAGACCCTATATGACATCACCGCCGAATCCAACAGGACGCCGGCGACCATCGTTCTCGGGAACAATGGCCAGTGCCTTGTAGACCTTGCCCATTCCATCAGGTCCGCGGTCCACGAGACGCTTCCAGGCCTTGTCGATCGACGCCAGCTTCTCCTTGTCGGCTGTTGTCGACAAGCCCTTTTGCAGAGCGGCCGCGCGCTCTTCGATGCCCATGGTGCGCAGGAAGAACGCCTGCTCGACCGGGCCGTGCACCTCGACGCCCTCGCTCGCCTGCAGCGCCGCCTCGGCAATAGCGGCAAAGTCGACATCGGCGCTCAGATCCGTCAGGCCGGGCTCGACAAAGGGACTGACGTGCTGGTGCCGCCGGATGCCGCGCAGAGAGTTGATGGGCACGGTGCCGTCGCCCGGGCCGTAGTCGAGAATGAGCGCGGCGCCGCGAGGGCCCTCTGGTTTGGGGTTCTGCGCGTCGCCGCCGATGCGCACGGCAAACTCGCCGGCATAGAGCGCCGCGTCAGGGCAGACCTCGATGATGGCGCCGGGACCCGTCTGCTCGAGGATCTGCTTGTACCGGGGCGACAGCTCGGGGACGTAGCGAGAATGCCGCGTCGGGCCCGACGATAGGGTGAGCTGGAAATCCGGCACGGGCTCTCCGATGCTTGGGCGTTGTGTCTTGGGCGTGCCGAGGGACTCGTGCGTCGATCCGGGCGGCGTGGGCGTGACGACCATTTCGCGCCACTGGACAGGAGCATGAGGGCGTCGCGGGCCCATGGAGGTGGTCACCGTCGCGACTTCCGAGGAGGACGACGAAGACGGCTCTTCGGGGACGCGGACGGCCTCAAAGGTATGGATGGGCAGGGCATCAAAAAACTCGTGGGCCACAATGAGCGGCATGCTGTCGGGCTTCTTGGGCAGCGACTGGATCGTCTCGGTCCAGACAATGGGCACGCCGCCGCCGGCGCGCTGCGTCGTTGTGCCGTGGTAGCCGATGCCGGACGCGGTCAGCTCGGCGTCGGCGCCGCAGAGCAGCTTCTTTTGCGTCTCGCGGAGCTGCGCGCTGGCCTCGACCATGTAGACGGCATCGATGCTCTTGGCCAGGCCGAAATGGCGCACGGTCCGCAGGATGTCGTCCATCAGCGTGCCGCGGCCGGGGCCGACCTCGATGATCTCGACGCCGCGGCTCGGCCGGCCTTGGGCCATCCATTCGGCCACGAACCAGATGCCCACGAGCTCGCCAAACACCTGCGACACCTCAGGCGACGTCACAAAGTCGCCTGTGCGGCCAAACGGATCGCGCGCCTCGCCGAGGGCGCCCGTATAGTAGCCTCCGATATCAGCCGTCAGGCACATGCGCATAAAACTCGCGAGCGGAATAGGGCCTGTGGTCTGTGTCGTGTTAGATTATATATATATATATATATATATAATAGATAATATAAAAACACCTCTGAGAGGTATGAAACCAACTGCTGCAGCTGGAATTCAACCTACCCCGATAGCATCCGCCAGCTGCTTGGCAAGCGGTGTCGACCATTTGCGCTCCTCGCCCGCCTCGGACCGGCAGAGTGCAGACGAAGAAAAGAGTCGCGAAGAGACTGGCCAAGACCGAGGCACAGATCGTCTTGGGGCGAGTGTGGTGCGCCGTGGGCGATGTAATGATGCTGGAGATGTGCATGCTGCTGGCCTTGCTAGAGACGCGCTGAGCAGCAGCGGCCTTGGCGCCGCAGCCACCTGTCGCAAAGACGGCATCATGGTTGGGACCTTAATTTGGCAAGGGTGCCGGGCTGTCAAAAGCTATTCCTGGGGCCGTCACGTTGCGAGGCTCTGGCGGAAGGAAAAGGCTGTGGGTCCCCGTTGTTTCCAGGGCTCTGATTGGCTGAAAGCTGCCTGTCGCGACATCTTTGAAGCGGACATCACGTCGAACAAATACACATTCCCGCGACAAGCACAATTCAACGTCTGTTATTTTTTTTTTTTTTGTCTGTCTCGATTTGTCGCCATTTTTCAACTCGTCCAAGAAAATCTCAGTATAACCCCGAAATCACCATGGCCAGCTCGCGCTGGGCCGCATCGGCGGAGGAAGATGCAGCCTTTGAAGCAAAGCGACGAAAGGAAAAAGAGGCCAAGGAGGAGAAGAAGAGATTAAAGGCGGCAGAAAAGGCAGAGAGGGCGAGACGAGAGGCTGAGGCGGCAGCGGCAGCGGCAGAAGCAGCAAAAGAACAAAAGGATCAAGAGGAGCAAGAGGATAACGGCCGACCATCCAAACGGCAACGAACGACAACTCCGCGAGACAGCGACAAGGACAACGCGACCAAATCGGGCGAGGGCAAGCTGCTGCGACTGACGCGCGGCGCGCTGCCGGACCCTTGCCGCAGCGTGGAGCGCTACGACAAGCTCAATGACATTGAAGAGGGCGCGTACGGATGGGTGGCGCGCGCGCGGGACCGGTCGACGGGCGAGGTGGTGGCGCTCAAGCGGCTCAAGCTGGACGCGGCGGACCGCGGCGGCGTTCCGGTGACAGGACTCCGCGAGATCCAGATCCTGCGCGACTGCGACCATCGCAACGTGGTGGCGCTGCGGGAGGTGGTGGTGGGCGACCGGCGGCCCATTGACAACATCCTGCTGGTGCTCGAGTTTGTCGAGCACGACCTCAAGAGCATCCTGAGCGACATGGCGCAGCCCTTTCTGGCCTCAGAGACCAAGACGCTGCTGCGGCAGCTGGCGGCCGGCGTCGGCTACCTGCACAGCCGCTGGATCCTGCACCGCGACCTCAAGACGTCCAACCTGCTGCTCAACAACCGCGGTCAGCTCAAGATTGCCGACTTTGGCATGGCGCGCTATGCCACCGACCACACCGACCCCCTGACCCAGCTCGTCGTCACGCTGTGGTACCGCTCGCCCGAGCTGCTGCTGGGCGCCCGCCGCTACGGCCGCGCCGTCGACATGTGGAGCGTCGGCTGCATCTTTGGCGAGCTGCTCACCCGCACGCCCCTCTTGCAGGGCGCCAACGAGGCCGACCAGCTCGCCCGCACATTTGCCCTCTGCGGCATGCCCACCGACGCCACCTGGCCGGGCTATCGTCGTCTGCCCAATGCACCCGCGCTCGCAAAGTTTACACAGTCGTCCTTTTCGTCATCGTCCACATCATCAACAGGCTCTACCCTCTCCCTTATCCGGGCCAAGTTCCCCCTGCTGTCAACAGCCGGATGCAGCCTCTTGGCGTCTCTGCTGTCGCTCGACCCGGACAAGAGACCATCGGCCGAGCAGGTTCTCGAGCACGAATACTTTCGTCAGGACCCGCGGGCCAAACCCGAAGCCATGTTCCCCACGTTTCCCAGCAAGGCCGGCCAGGAGCGGCGGCGTCGGCCACATACGCCCACGGCGCCGCAGCGTGGAGCCGCCGCAGCTGAACTCGAGGCGGCCGACTTTGCCAGTATCTTTGGAGGCCGTGATAAGGAAGAGCGCGGTGCTGGGTTCTCTCTTCGGATGGTGTAATCTAGGGGAAAAGTGTTGCTTTTTATGTGTCCTTTTTTCCATCCTTAATGTTAAGCACGGCGTTTGGGTGACTTTTCCTGGTCAGACATTTTTGATCAAAACAATTTTCCATATTATGGCTCTTTATATTCAAATAGATTTGTTTGTCCTTTGAGATGCTTGTTCATTAGAGAAACTGCTGAGTAGAAAAAATAAGAGAGAAAAAGATGTGTCTGGGAAGACCAGAGAAAAGAGTAATAAAAATCAATAAGAGAAAAGGGGGCTGCGAGAAGAATAAAAAAAAAGCAGGCACAAATATGGAAAGCAAAAGCATGGCATAAAGAGCAATATGGCAATACCCCAAGAAAAAGAAAACACAGATTTTATCCACCCATATATCCAAATACACCGGATGATGGAAAATGACAAAAAGAATTGACGGAAGAAAAGCAAGAACGCCGGCAAGAGGACATGCGTATATAACGAAAGAGTGTGGTGAGAGAAAAACGACGCGAAAAAAAAGGCGACGCCATAGAGCAATGGCAAGAGGAAGAGAGTGAGTGTGCGAGAGAGAGAGAGAGAGAGAGAAAATGCAGTCGGTGCGTATTGTCATGTCGTATCCAAAACCAGTTGCACACCGATTACAGGTTGGCACGGATGCCCGTGACGAACCAGGTAAAGCTGGCAATGGTAATGATGCTCATGCTCAGAGCAAAGCCCAGAGCACGCTTCTCATTGTCGGACAGAGCGCCGCTGCAGGTGGCACAGGTCCAGCCCTCGTTGAGCGGCGTGTACGGCTGCGGCGTGTACATGCCAAAGATGGGACCGTCAAAGGTGCCGAGGAAGCCGGCCTCGGGAGCCGAGCTGGCGCTCTTCTCGGCATCGTAGATGATGAGCGTGTACTCCTCCGTCAGCAGCGGGTGCTCGACGTTGTCCTTTTGGAACTTGGCCGTGTCCCAGGTGAACGAGGCCTGCGTCTCAAACGTCATGTTGGTCGTCAGCGTGAAAGTGCGCGAGGCGAAGCTGCAGAACGCCACCACGTCAACGGCCGTCGGGTCAGCCTGCAGCGATGTGTAGTTCCACTTCCAGGTGACAAAGTCGCCAATCTTGTACAGCTGCAGCTGGTCCGTCGGTGCGGGCGTGATCATGACAACGCCACCGGGAGGGTCGCGCGCGTCAAACGTCGAAGGCGTCGGCTTCTCCGTCTTGTGGTTCTTGTCCGTCTTGGCATCCTTGCCCGTTGTCGTCGCCTTGTCGGTGGTCTTGCCCGTCTCCTTGCCGGTTGCCGTCTGCTTGTCGTCCTTGCCGCTGGCCGTCTCCTTGCTGTTGTCAGCCGACTTGGTCGCCTTGCTGTCGCCAGAATCTGTCGAGGGGAGGCCGGCCGTGTTGAGGTTGAACGTGTTGTCCGGGTCGGGAGGCGGTGTTGCCTTGGGAGCAGGAGAGTCTATTTTTAAAAAGGGTCAGCAGACAGAACGACAATAACGGCATAAGAGCAAGTTGGGTTACACACCTGAGTTGTCGGCACGGGGAACGATAATGTTGTTGATTTCGTTTCCTGATATCGCCGAGACGGACGAAGAGAGCGACAGCATGGCAACAGCCAGCTGGCTGAGGACAAACGAGGCCTTCATGGTTTTCGATTTTAAATGGGCGATGAAAGAAAGCGAACGAGACGGAACACTGAAGAAAAACGAAATCGAAACGCGAGAAGAGGCGAGAAACGAGCGACGCCGGGCAAACGAAAGATGCACGGGGGTTTCGATGGCCTGATCCCAGCGGAGGAAACAAGGAAAAAACACGAGTCGATCAAAGAAGCGATAATCGAAAACGCGTTTGTCGATCGAGATTCAAAAGATTCGAGAGAGAAACACTGGCCACGAAAAAAATCGTCCGGAGAAACGACAGGGGAACGATGACGCGGTCTGTGCCTGTTTTGTTCACTGGTCCTGTTGCACAAACAAAAAAAGGACTGCAGATGGGAAAAGGGACCCCGGAGTTCGTTGGCGTTGGGCTTGCTGTTGTGTGAGGAGAGTCGTCCACGGATGGCGTGGAATGCTGGTGGCCGAGCAAAGAATGCAAACTGACAGGCCAGTAACGGGACAGCAACGGTGATCAACGAGAGCGAGAGCAAGGGCAAAAAAAAAATAGATCAAAAAGGGGGAGTCCTTGGAAGCGAGTGTAGGACGTGGGCGGGTGAAACGGAACGAAAGAAGAACAAGAATTAAAAGCGAGAGATTTGTAAAACGAATGGGAGGAATAGAAGGTTGAGCGAATGTGAGTGTGGTTTCCCTTCCCACGATCAAACGGCAGCAAAATAATCGTGGCTGTGAAGTTGGGAAGCAAAAAAGACGACGAGTACGAGAAAAGATGAAGCACCAAAAAGATTACAGAGAGAATGCGTGAGAGAGGAATGGAGCCCACCCCCCGGCAAGCGGCAGACGCTGGACAGGGGGGAAGGAGGCGCCTCTTTTTCTCGCCTGCACCACAAGGAGGGAAAGCACCCTCGCGGTCGGGTGGAGCAGCTACGACAGCCCATACTCGTAGAGCACAAAAAGGGCACACCCAGACCCAGCGAGCGCCGCAGCGGGCGTGAGAGCCAGAGTGAGCGAAAAGAGACAAACAAACAAAAAATAGAAATAGAATGCCGCAGCAGGAACGAGGGAGAGAGGGAGGTGGGGACATGCAGTCTCTTTGATTGGTTAGGAGGTATCTCCCCGTGTTGGAAAAGCGGGTCGGTCTGAGCTAGACGTATGTACTCTGTACCAGAGGTACGTTTTTCATGCCCGTCGTACCCTTTGGGCCACGTTGTGGTCGTGTTTTTCTCGTTTCCATAGTGTTTTGAGCGGGGACCTCGTATCAATGCACCACAGCCCGCGTCCCTTGTTTTGCGAGTTTTTCCTTTTGTTTGTTCGCCTTTGCCTCTACACGAGCATTCGTACGCAGTGCATGCAGCGTACCAGCGTACTCCGTACGAGTACGGAGTACGCAATCATGAAAATGCAAGAGTTACGTGTACATGTCATGTACCTGCTCATAACCATTGGCCCGCGCTGGCTCTTGCCCAATGCGCTTTGTCTTTGAGATGTCGTCTGGACGGGAAGGAGCGAACCCTCTTGACGGTGCTATTTTTGGACACTCTGGGACCACGTGATTACAAGCCACGAGTTTTTTTTGCGTCGCACCGAGTATAAATGGGTTGCATAACCTCACCCCGTGGCATCTCGTAACAATGGGTGTGCACTTGCATCGTACCGCGTCCGACGTGCAACGCACTCTCGTCGTCCCACGACCGCCCCTCTTCCAGGCCGAGACATTTTGGAAGCCAAGTGCGACCAGCTACGAACTATTATATTATTTTACGTGTGCTTCGCAGGCGCCCCTTTTTCGTACTCCGCTGATCTCGCCGCTAGGAGAAAAAAAATACAAAGTAAAAAAAAAAAAAGAAAAAAAGAAAAAAAAAAGAAAAAAAGAAAAAAGCAAAGCCAAAAAAGGGGGGGCCAAGACGAAAAAGCGAGACTTGTGCAAATGACTATGCAAATGACTTGGGAGAAGAGCTGAAAAGCTGAAAAGTGCGAGGCCCAGTTTTTTTATTCTTTCTTTTGTGTCTTTTGCCTGCTGCTCTTCCCTTTTCACGTTTGTATGGAGTACGAGTACTCGTACTTTAAAGTTCTCACCTTCCCCCAAAAAACCGAAGGATTCGACTTTTTTCTGCTTTATTGCATAACCGTCTACACGCACATACATAAACAAGACAACATCAGAAAAGAACATTGCCGCAAAAGCTTGAATTTGCCAATACGTTTTTTTTGTCTCAAGAAAAGCTCACGACTTTTTTTTTTTTTTTTTTAGATCTGACCAGTGATCATCTTGTAGGCAGCCAGGCCCGAGGTGATCTTGATGGCAAAGTCGAACAGAGTGTGGAGGCCACCGCTGCGATAAAGGTTAGAGGCGAGGAAAGAGGAAAGATGATGCCTCGACGGCGGCGAGGGATTTCGGAATTCACTCACAAGTAACGACCCTTGGGACCGTACGACGAGGTGTAGCCCATGGCGTAGACGACACGCGAAATCGCCCAGCCGAAGCCGATAAAGGCGCTCAGGGTCGGGTAGGCGATGCCGCTGATGAAGAGACCGCCGAGGAAGGGAGCCAGGTTCTCGGTAAAGTTGGCGTGGGCGCGCTGGGCGCAGTTGAAACGGAACGCCGCAGGGTTCTTCTGGGCCTGCTCGTCGGTGGCGTAGCTGTTGGGGTACGGGACCTGCGCGGCCTTGCGCATCTTGCCGCTGAGGAACGAGTGGAACGAGTTGGCAAAGAAGATGGCCGTCGCCGAGGCGAGAACGTAGCTGTCATGATGTGTGAGCCCGATGCGCGAGTTTTGCCAAGAGAGAGATATAGCGATATTCGAGAGATATCCCGTAGGATTTCCAGTTGGACGGGACAGGAAGAAACTCACCCGTACTCGGGCGCAACAGAGATGGTGAGCGACATGATGCCGAGGTTTTTGGGGTGAGGTGAACGACGTAAATGGGAGGCGTATCGTGAGATTTTGGTGATGCGGGATGCAGAAGAAAAGGAGAGACAAGATCAGCGACAAGGACAGGCTATGGGTAGCAGCATTTCGAGGGGTTCTTAATATTTTACATTTTCCATATACGGAGTACCTACTCCGTACGGAGTAGTAGCTACGGAGTATTCTGTAGCAAAGACACTTGTCCACCGATAAAAAAAAAGCATATGACAATTAACCCGGAGACTTGCGTGGGGATATAAACCCCGTTCTCCAATTTCGGCACTTTTTTGCCAGTTTTCCTTTGGGCCTTGGTTTGACCTGGGTTTGCTCTGGCTTCGTTTGGCTCATTTTGGCAACACGTCCGCTCTGCCAAAATTTCTGGTAGTTAAAGTGGCCCGGGAGAGCTATTGGCTTCCTTGTTTCTCCGTACTATCCAGTTGTTTTCTTCCCGAGAGCTCTCGGTGATCTACGGAGAGGATATACTCCGTATGCCGTGTACCGCATAGATTGTCGATATAAGGCGGCTCACTCCCATTACTCTGCCATATAAAATTTTGCTGCAGAAAATGCCACGTCCAATCAATGATAGACAGACGGGAGTAAATAACTACAATACCCCGTACAGATCGTCTATTGTGTAAAGCCCGGTATGCTGTCAATTCTCCGGCCGAGTCGAGGCTGGGTGTAAGATACCTATCTTGACACGATGAAGTTCAATTGAGTCATACAGGAAAAAAAAAAAATCAACCAATTTATTGTAAATCTCAAAATTTTATTCCACAATTGTCTGGTTCAGATTGGAAATTCCAAACTGATAGTCGGCTGAAATATGAGCGGAAAACTAGAGTTGCACCGACGGGCCGGACTTTTTCTCTCACAGAGGAGGGTATCACAGCGACGACCCGGCACCATACCCCGGTATTATGATACAGTGTCTGCACAGTGCGATCGTGGACGCGGGAAGACAAAGATCTGACCGCACGTAGGCAGTAAATACGTAGAGTGTTGCACAGAAGCGGCATCTCAAAACGGCGACATCCCCATCGGCTGATCGATTGCTGACATATCCAAAAAAAAAAGTAATGTATCCAGGACAGACAATATCATAAGCCAAACCGGTATGCACATGGCCCCTTTCATCTTTTCTTTTTCTCCGGGTTGCATGACTTTCCCGGAACCCGCAAGAACGCCCCGTCGTGCATATATGGCGCACCCTTTCGGCGTTGTGCTCTCGTCGGCGATAAGGGACAGTCAACCCCTGCAGAACACATTTCCCCGCTCGCATGAAGCTTCCTTTCTCTTCCTTTCTCTTCCTTTTCTCCCCCCAACCCCCTCAGGCCACTCATCAACCTGTTGCCCGTTCGTCGGGCGGTCGGTACTCAAGTTCCAGGGCCGCAAATACCCGCCGCTCGGCCGTCTCCATGTCGGGTGCTGGATCAGTGGTATAATCTTCCAAGTCCACCCACGACCCATCGGCCCGGCTGCGGACGCCGCTGCTGTCAAACTTGAGCCCGCGCTCGTTCTTGCAGTACCGTCGCAGATCCCGCTCGAACGTCGTCCCGCCCGTCCACCCGACCACCGCGCAACCGACCGTCTTCCATGGCGAGACGATAATATCGACGCGCCGATGGGGGTTTGTGTTGGCCGTCTTCTTTTCGTTTCCAACTTCTGGCAACATCGCATCCTGCCATACGACCAGCGCCTTATCCAGCGTGTCAAAACCAGCCCCGCGACCACCTGTGCCCGCACCCTGCGACGAGGCCGACAGCCCGTGATTCGGCGCATTGCCTTTCCAGCTGACCGCTTCCTGCCCGCGGTCCGAGTTGGCCGTGCTCAGCGTCAGCGTGTGCGTCACCAGCCCTTCTTCCTCGAGCGACTGCACTAGCTGCCCGATCAATAAGTGAGTGGCGTCCTCGTCCGGGTGGCTCAGTAAAATATCAACATCACCGCTCAGCTCCTTGCCGCGCCGGTAGCTGCCCGCGACCATCATATGGTACCCGGGCTGCAGCCGGTTCGCGTGTTCCAGCACCATGTCCGAAATGGCTGCCACCTGTGCGCGATTCAGCTTGTCCAGAAACTCGTCATAGTACTTGACGCCAATCTGCTGCACGCGCGTCAACTCTTTCCACCCAAATTCAACGACATCGTCCAGGTCGCGCCAGCCCTTGTTGTAAAACGACCGTGCCGTCGCCTCGGCCACGCCCCAGATGTTGTAAAACGTGCGCAGCACGGCCAGCTTGGCGTCTGTCTCGTCGTCGTCGGCCTCGCGCACGTGTCCGTCATTGTCCTGGAACTCTCGAAAGAGCTGGGCAATCTTGGGCCCGCAGCCGGGCAGCCGACCAACCTCGGCGGGTGCGCGCAGAACGTAGGGGTATGCCGCAATGGTGGCAATCGCCGTCGAGTAGGCCCGGACGCCAATCTGGTCGGCCGTCAGCTGCCGCGCCTGTCGGATCTTTTTCAGCTGCTCCACAAACTTTTCGTTGGGCGGATGTAGAGGCGTCGGCCGCTGGCAGGAGTAGGTCGTGTGTAGAAACTCTGGGATGGGCGGCAGTCCCAGCAGCTGCTCCTCTTCTGATGTCGAAGCCCGCAGTAATGCCGGCCGTTGCAGAGGTGAGCTAAGCGGACTGGAGCCTGCGTAGCGCTCCGTCTTTGCATGTGGTGAGGACTTGGCGGGATCGACATGAGCTGCTGTCTTTGACGAACCGGGTCCTGCTGCCCGGTCGGCCACGGCACGTTCCAGAATACCCTTTGCCAGGGCCTGAGACTGTGCTTCTGAGACCAGCTGCGACGCCGCCTTTGACGACTGCCATGGTGCCTTGTGCTTGATGTGCTGCTCGACGTGCTCTCTCGTGCCCTTGTAGACAATGTAGGCGTCCATCGGAAGCACCGCGCCGTGCTCGAGTGAGTCTGTCATCCAGGCGAGCTTGACAACCCGCACGGTTGTCCCTGGCCGTGCTTCCGGGCCGTTCGCGTCCTCGTCCTCGGAGCTCGAGACCACGATAATGTCGGATGGCTCTATCTTGGGTCGCTTGGTGGGCGGCGATCCGGTGCGAACGATTGGTTTCCTCTCGTCGATTGTCGCTACGCCCAATCGCCGGAGCTCGAGCTTGGCACGCTCTGCCCGAGACACCTTGCCCACAAAGAGGACGGCATCGCTGGCGTTGCTCGTCACGGCGGGTAGCTGTTCCTTTAGCTTGCCAATCTCATCGGCAGAGAGATGTGCTTCGAAAAGATAAAATGGAGGGAAGTCGAGATGCGATGCCATGCTGGGTGCAAGTTTGGTTGAGATTTTAGATTTTGGCCGTCAAGATTGTACTCGTTGTCGTCTATCCATCGTCCCGTGGCAACCAATCGACCGCCCGTGTCTTCATGTCGATTTAAAGGTGTGCCATGATGACGGTCGACATGTGCCACTCGATGTATGTAAACAGAGATATCTATTCGGAGGAATATAGGCAATCGACTTTCCGGGAAGGAGGGGATAGAGAGCCCGCTACGAGAACGCCGTCAGTACGCCGTCAGTGCAGTGGTACTTCGTACCTTTGCTGGCTCGATGGTGACGCAGCTTCCTTTTTGGCACTCCAGGCACGATGCAAAGTTGGCACGTCGTGCCCTCTGCTAGTGCTCCACTTCCACTGTGTCGGGCCTGGAACTGGAACTGGTAGCGCAGGGGCCGTCGTGTGCCAGCGCGTCGTGCTCCCGGGGCAAGGTCGCGTCGTGTGCTGGTCGCACCTGCCCTGGAGACAGGAGCGCTTTCCGAAACAGAACAATAACAAACCACACAAGGAAAGAGCAATCAAACAAGGCGCTTTCCTTTTTGGTTTTTCTGCACTGAGGCCAAACCCTACACGTACTGGCATCTTTCATTGGTTTTCATCACCCATTTCTTCACAGTGGCTTCAGTTGGAGCTCATGTACTTTTTCACAAGTCACATCCTTTCCCCAAAACGCGACCCCCTCTGCGCCAGCAAATCAGATGCTGCGTTCAGACGGCCCAGCAAAGACTAAAATTTCTCGACTAACCTAATCCAGCCAGTCAAAGACAGGGCGACTCCTCTTTTTTTTCCGCTTCGCAACAGCATCCCTTTCCGCGCTTTTCCCAATCTCCTTTTGCCCCTACGACCAACACTGCCTCTCTTTGTTGCATCTCTCTTGTTTTCGTCCTTCGTTCTTTTTACATCCCATTCATCGTCATCGACGTCTGCCCCATTGACCCGATCACGATCTTTCACCCACACATACACATTACCGTCCTCAATCATGGCCAGCACAGCGATGGACTACGAGCCCACCAGCGGCGAGCGTTTTGATGGTGAGCGCGTTTTGAGCCTCATTTGGCGAAAAAGACCTTTATGCTGGGCATGCATTGCTAACTCTTCAGACGACAACGCCCGCTATGAGCGCGACGAGCAGCGCAGCGTTTCGCCTCGCCGCGAGGAGGGCCAGGAGAGTGCTCCTCGTCGCTCGGCCTCGCCCGGCGCTGCTGGCGACAGGTGTGTTTTCATTCCCGGCATCAACACCATCACATCGTCAACATCACCAACATTACCATCATTGCACATTGCATCCTTGTATCTCTGTTCGACATTCTGACTATCTAGACCCAAGGACGACGTGAGCTCCCGCAACGGCGGTGGCGACGACGACGGCGCTGTCAACCCCGGCTCGAACCTCTTCGTTACCGGCATCCACCCTCGCCTTACCGAGGCCGAGGTGTCGCGTCTCTTTGAAAAGTACGGCGAGGTTGAGAAGTGCCAGATCATGCGCGACCCCCACACCAAGGAGTCGCGCGGCTTCGGCTTCGTCAAGATGGTCACCTCGGAGCAGGCCGATGCCGCCAAGGACGGTCTGCAGGGCGAGAACATCGAAGGCCGCTCGCTCAGCATCGAGAAGGCTCGTCGTGCCCGTCCTCGCACGCCCACCCCCGGCAAATACTTTGGCCCTCCCAAGCGTGGTATGTGCTTTTACGTGCAGGCCGTGTGCAGGCCGTGTGCAGGTCGTGTGCAGGTCACGCGCAGGTTCTTTTTGTTTCGTCTTGTTTGTTTTGCTAACTTTTAGACCCCCGTGGTGGTCGCTTTGACCGCTTCGACGACCGCCGTCGTGGCGGCGGCGGTTACGGCGGTGGCTACGGCGGTGGCTACCGCGATGACCCCTACCGCTACCGTGGCTACCGTGATGACCGTGGCTACGACCGCGGTTACGACCGCGGCTACCGTGACGACCGTGGCTACGACCGTGGCTACCGTGATGACCGTGGCTACGACCGTGGCGACCGTGGCGACCGCGGTGGCTACCGTGATGACCGCGGCTACGAGCGCCGCGACCGCGACGACCCTTACAGCGGCGGCAGCCGTGGCGACCGCTACGGCCCCCGTGAAGACCGTGACCGCTATGGCGGTCCTCGCGACGACCGTCGCGGTGGCTACGACCGCAACCCCGACCGTGACGGCGGCCGTGCCCGCGACGGCGGTGCCGGTGCTCCTGGCGGCTACGGCGACAGCGCGCCGCGCGACCGGGACTACAACCAGCGGTACGACGCCACCATGACAAAGACCGACTAAGCAAAAAAAAGACAAGTCACATCGCGTCGCTAACGCATTTCGACAGTGGTTGATTCTAATATATATCCCTCTTGGCACCACCGTGTCTACGGGTCCCGGTTCTCGTCCCCAACTCGGATTTTTATCACGCAACCATCTTGTCTCTCTTTTTTGTTTTCTATTTCGTCTGTTATTTCATAATTCGGCTCGGATCTCAACCCAAAAAAAGTCAACGCATCAGGAAAAAAATGGAAGGATACGCGTTTTAGGAGTCAACTTATTTTTTTTTCAGCCTCAACCTCTACTCAGCAATTTGAATGTCGATGTAATTCTCCCCAACTGTCGGTCGGTTCAGCAATAGCATCCTGCGGCACACGCCTGTTTCATTTGATTTCGTTATACTCTTCCGACGGATCTAGACAGCTTCTTTCCATTTTTTCCCTTACCAATTTTCCTTTGTCAATACGCCCTATTATTTTTGCTGCATCTTTTTTTCTTGTTTCTGCTTCAGTCTTTCGTTGCGGAACGCTGACGGCGGATCACTCGAGAAATCGGAAAGAGAGAAAAAAGGAAACCAAACCAGATAGTACGACGACGAAAAGAGAAAGCAGCGTCAGTAAATTCAGAAGCAGAAAACAAGCGGATAGCAGTCAGCAGTCAGGCAGCAGTCGTTTCCAGCAGTGCAGCAAACTATTCAGCAATCGACACACGTCTTTCAGTCAATTGTCTCCAGTACCTACCCGTTGACCTCCATTACTCACGTCCCTTACGCCCCAGCCTCAACAGGCCATATGGCAGCAATCTATCCGCCCTGCATTGCCTGGTCTATACGAACCTTTTCCTTCCCGTCAAGTGACGGGCAGTGACGGGCAGCCGGTGTGACGACTGGATACGTGGAACACATTGACGAAAATCGTCCCCATGATTTCTCGTGTGTGTTGTTGCGTCTGGTCGTCGCAAAGGATCCCCCCTTTTTCATTCCTGTTTTCCCTTCGTTCTCCCGCTCGGATACTCGTTCGGCCAGACAGCATCGTCCACGCTGTCTACGCTATTCACGCTATTCGGCCGTTTCGTATGCAACATGAATGCGCAAAAAATATCGGCATAGAGATTAAAGCGCGCCCTCCTACAGCCTCGCTCCCCCCCAACCTGCTACCTGCTACATATCATGCAGCTCATTATCAGCATGCCCTTGGCCAGCACTTCTCACACACCCTCTTTTTTTGGCCACGGAAGCCTTGCCATCTCTTGCACCGCCCCCCTTTTTTCGTCCGTTGACAAGCATCATGCAACCCGTAGTCGCCATGGTATCGCTTAAGAAATGTTCAGCTCATTCGCCCTGCTTACACCTCGATCGCCCTGGTCGCGCCCTGCCAAATTAAACTTCCGGTCTTTCCTCGTCACACCCATGGCAAGGAGGCGGAAGCGGCGCAGCTCATACCTCTCCTTCATTTTCTTCGTTTGCCGCTCTATCCTCACCGATGCGGCTCTTTTCACTGGCCTCAAATGGCCATTGGTGGTTGTCAAATGGTGACTTGCCAAATGGCCCGCGGCCCAGTATGTCCAGGATTGGCTCACATCAGCCACGTCTCCTTCTTCTGGCTGCCAGGACGGACCAAACAAGTGACGGGAAAATAAGGGGGCGCAAAAGTGCACAAAGCTACATGCAGCATCCTTGCTACCCGTTTGTGCACAAAACCACAATCGGGCGACAAGAGAGCAAACGGCCGCAAAGCAGGCGAGGCGGTAAACTTGTCACCGGGCATACCACTCCCCCCCCCCTTGCGTGGAATTGTGATGGGCAGCTTTGGTTCTCCCTGCTTTTACCGAGTACATGTCCCATGAATTTCGGATTTTGACTGACAATAACAAACAGGTCTTGCATGCCCCTGTATCGATGATGTGCCAAGGTGAGTATCAAAGGTAAGGTCATCGCATTCCTGTGTAAACTATTGAAATACATTCTGTAGACGTAGGCAGTCCAAAAAAAAAAAAAAAAGACAAGATAAAAAAATTCATAATTTGGTCACTCATTCATTTTCGTGGTACACCTACCTACCTGGACTTTCGTGACACAGAGTTGGAGCATAATATTGGTATTTTATTTTCAATGCAAGCGCTCGCTTTAATGGCTGATATAAAGTTATTTCAAATGAGCCTCTTCCGTTACTCCCTCTCGCCTTGGTTGCGGTCGACTGGCTGTGCGCCAATGAGCCATCCCACGCCTGATGTCAGCGTGCCCATGGCTGCATCGCGCAACTGGTCGCGTTTGCGTACAGGGTTAGGGCCTCCTGACGAGCTGTCGCCACCACTGTAGCCATCGTGACCATTGTAGCCATCGTGACCCTCGTGACTATCGTGGCCCTGTTGACCTTGGTCTTGGCCGTCAGCAGCTGCGCCCGTGCCCATAAGCTGTCTCGCCTGGCGAAGACTTGACAGAGCCGAAAAGTTGCGCTGCGCAGCACGCGCCGTCGCCCGCGACAGGTCAAACAGGGAGAGTGGCGCTTCATCGCCAGCAGAGTCTGCTGCTCCTGCTCCCGTTGCTGGTCTCGGCCGTGGCCGCTGCGACTGCCGGCCAGGGCCTGCACGAACAGACGCCTGCCCGCCAAACGTGGCCGTGGCGGCCGCTGCCGCTGCCGCTGCGGCTCGCGATGCCAGCCGAGCACTTCCAGAGGCCGACCCCGAGTTGGAGCTCGACCGCGACAGAGACGAGCCATCGCCGCCGCCATTGTCGCCAAAGAAACTGCCGGGCATGCCCGACCCCGAATGCAGACGCTGCTGCTGGCGTCGCTTCCTGTTCTCGGCCGCATCCTGCTGCTGCCACGACCGGTCGGCCACGTCGTCCCAGGCGCTCTCCTGCTCGTCCTCAGCCTTCACCGCCACCTCGAGCTCTTCCTCGCAGCGCCGGTACGCATTCAGAATCTCTTGCAGCGTGTCCGCCGGGGCAATGCGCAGCGCCGTCGCAAGACACTCGGTGCGCTGCTCCAGGTGCCGAATGTCGAGATTGGCCGTCGTCGTGCCCAGGTGCGTCGGCCGCAGCGTCCGCTCCGTCCGGCGATACTTGCCGGCCTCCAGCGCTGCCCGCCACGACCAGACGTCGTCGGCCAGCGATACCAGAGGTCTAGATGTCGTCGCATCCTCGACGGTTGCGTCAAACGCTGCCAGGCGGCTCACGACATAAGAAAAGGCCGTCTCAAAATCATCCTCGTTCAGAGCCGCATCAATGCACATGGCGGTCACACGACGCTCAGCCAGCACACGTTGTTTTGACATGTCCTCCGCTTTAGTTTCTTTTGCGTCCTTTGTGCCGATTGTGTCTCGTGATTCTTTGCTGGCTTTCGTCGTCAGTCCAGCATCGACCATGCTCGTAGCAATGCCAATGATGTCCTGAATCCGCGTGTACGACTTGGGATTCTGCTCGAGAACCTTGCTCAGAATCGTGAGCGGATCAGGGTGTGAGCGCAGTGCAGCGGGCGTGAACGGTTCACCCTGCTTGAGAACAAGACGATAGTTGCTCAGCGCATGGGTGGCCGACAGGAGGGCATCCGCGCGTCGCATAGCAGGGAGCGTCTTTGGCACCACTCCGGTGAAAGCGTGAACGATTTCGTCCGCTTTCTTGACACCGCCACGAGTGCGGTTCGGGTTGGATGCACCGTCATATGCGCTCATCGCCGAAGCCAGCACGGTTTCCTGCACAACCTCGTCGGGGAGCGGGTGCTCGGGCGACTCTTCATATAACGACCGAGCGAGGGCATATCCTAGACTGTTAGAGAAAAAGACAAATAAAAAAAATAATGAGCGGGAGATATATCCATGACTCCATGGACAACGATCGATGACGTACTTCCACTGGACAGCAAAGCTTTGAGAAATTCAACCTCAATCAGCTCCCGCTTGACCTTGCCAAAGACACCGTTGGCCGCCTCGGCTGTGGCATCGGCGCCCCAGTCGTCTTCGGCGCCCCAGTCGCGCAGCCACAGCATCTCATTCCGCGCCTTGATCCAGTACTTATCGTCCGTCTTGGGGCCGTTGCTGGAGATCCACTTGATGGCCTTGCGTGCTTCGGCTGTTTGCTCGCGCTCATCCTGCATCACAGCCAGCTCGCCCGCCCTCCGCACAGTGCAGACACATCCCATCTTGTTGAGAATGGCTGCACTGAGAACAAGGCCGTGCAGCAGCGCCGTGGCTGCACTGGTAGGCGCCGTCAACGCATTCGACTCGTCAAGCAGGTCGTTGCGGAGGTAGACGGCATTCTTGGGAGATAGGAGCGACGAAAAGTCGGCTGCCGACGAGATGGGTGGCAGCAGAGAGATGTCGGTTTGGAAAGGAGAAATGGGGTCCTGGTCGAGGAGACTGGTAATCTTGGCGACGACATTGTGGGTGCCAGAGAGCGCCTCGTCCGATGCATCTGGGATCGCATAGACACAGGCCAGGGCGGCGCGTGCGTAGCGACGCTCAAGGTACTGCTGCTCGTCATCGTCCAGCCACATGGTTCCGTAGCCTCCAAGATCGGCGTCGCTCGGTCCATCCCACTGCTCGAGGGCGCGGACAGCCACGCGCCATGATGTGGATGCGCGCGTCATCAGCCACTGCAGCACTTCTTCCCATCCCGGAGACAAATATGGGGGCGAGGCATCGTCTTCGCCGTCCGTTTCTGGTGCAGGAGAGGTGGAGGTGCCTTTCCGTCGTGTCCATCGCTTCTCATTGTACATCCAAGGGCCAATGAGACCCCGCAGGTCGCGCCCGATATTCTGCAGGCCGTCGTCGCGAGCGCCCGTCTGTGCGAGGAGCCTTGTCACGGCCAGACGGTCTGGCAGATGTTCAAAGTCGGCCAGCGTCTGCTTCATGGGAGTGTCGGGGTAGAACTCGCAGTTTCGGCGCAGCAGCGGGAGGAGGACGGATACGGTCCACGATCGCAAACGGGGCGACAGGGAGAGGAAGGGCGCCATCAGACCTGGCAGTTCTGGCAGCGCACCAGAGCCATCGTCAACGGAATAGGCACGCTGGATCAAGAAGGCCACAAGGGCATCTTGGGGCTCTTCATCGTCCGGGTCTCTCTGCTGCTCTTCTGCCCCCTCCTCGTCGCCGGACCCTTGTGATGGTAATGAGAGCGGCTGTAGCTGCAGCTTGCGTACTCTCTTGGCCGCTTGGTCATCGGTGAGACCTTGCACACTCGATGTGTCAACTTCTTTGAGAGGAGAAAAAGAGGAGTAGTCAGACGACTCGAGACTCTGCAGTAGAGGTAGGTACTGCTCGGTGGGGAGGTGCGACGGCAGGTAGGTGAGCAGCAGCCGCAGGATCAGCTTCTTGTGCAGCGCATTTCCATGCTGGACAACAATTGAAGCAAGGCTTCCAATATCTCCAGTGGCTGTAAATTGCGCCGCAAGGAGAACGGCCTTGGAGGGCGACAGAGCGGCCGCCATGGCCGGCGCGCGCGGGGTGGTGGTAGCTGTGGTGGGCTGCGACAGGTTTGTAAAAGTCGTGGTGGAAAGTGCTGGAGGCAGATGCGTCGAGAAGGGCGTTTGTCGCTAGATCATGCCGATATGTTGAAGCTTCGTTTTTTAACCCCTATGTTGCTGTTCGATTTTGGGCTTTCAACTTGGGACTTTTTGTCGTTCACGATGCGATGCGGTCGCTCCTTCCCCATGTTAACATGTGTTCGATGGCAGCTACCACAAAAGGTACATGGGTACAAGTGCTAGCGCGAGCCCGCGTCGTTTTGTCCATTTGCAGCCGACGTAATTCTGCTTAATGTGGCGCAGCGCTGTGGCTGGTGCAATCTGCGGCGCAAAACCAGGCTAGTGGAGTCCCAGTGACCTGCATCCACCACGGCAGAGGTATCGCGAGAAACTCCCCCGACGACGGCCATTGGCACAGCGCTCATTTCCACCTCGCGACGACCAGACGACCTCCATTGCTCCTACCCACCCAGGAGCCCTTTGAGAACCACGAGCCGTACCACATTCTATACAGACTTGTCGCAGTCACATCAAGCGCAATGGCGTCTGGCTTCGGCTTGAACGGCGGTGCGTCCTCCCCCCCGATCTCTGTCGGCATTCACGGCCGGGCGTGCCCCCCGTGGCCGTATGCGTCTCTTTCGTATTGATCTCACAACTAACTGCTGTTCAATCCAGGCCCCAGCCGGTGCTTCCCCTTCTGGCAGGAGATGCTTGCCTGCTACGTCGTCAACTCGTCCGCCGAGGACAGCGAGGGCAGAAAGAAGTGCTCTCCTCTCCTTGAGGACTACTACGAATGCCTGCACCACAAGAAGGAGGTGAGTAACAAGCAAAAACACCGAAATACCTTTATACAACATTGATCGCTGACAAGCTAGGCCGCCCGTGTCCGGACACTGCAGCTGGCCCTCCGCAAGGCCGAGGCGTCCACCCCGCGCGACGCCGCACCGAACGCCGGCCAGATCCGGAATCTGGGTCTTATCGGCAAGGAGGAGGACACACAAAAGGTCCTCGGCTCGTCATGAGCGAGCTACCACGAGCTGGAGAGAGAGAGGGGGTGATGCGGGCGTGACCGACGCCTTGCGAGAGCTGTTTTTTGTATTCTTACATTGGGCGACTGCCGTTGAGCAATTTCAAGACATTTCGACGCAGCGTGTGCTTTGCCATCCTTGACATGTGACTAAAGTATTGTGAGTTGTTTGCCATGGCATTGCATGCCATTTGAAGCAGCAGACTGCTTCTTCGGTGGATGCTTGCAAATCCATGAGGGGACGGTCGACGGTCAGTTGCTCCTTCCTGTTTTGAAGCAAACCGCTCCTTCCTGATATGGATAACCCGTTTCTATCAAAACAACGCGATGGAGTGTTTTTAGATTATGTCCCCTTTCTCTATTCTTTTCCAGGCACACTGATCTCGTCTCTGCTATCTATTTGTAAACGAATATCGACATCAAATCACACGCGCGTCTCTGCACCCGTCATCTCGCCATGCCTTGCTTCCGCGGCATCGACTTGTCCATTGTGGCGACGAGCGACAACAGCACCTTTCCAGAGTTCCCCCATCCCGAAGGCTCATCAGCGCGGTTCGAGTTTCAAGACTCGCCTCGACGCAACAGTGCCATATTCCAGAGTCCCCGACAGAAGAAGACGAGCAAGACGGAGGCGACGGAGACAGACGAGCCAGCATCGCATGCAGACCCAAAGATCTCCGTGTACATCCCATCCGCGCCGGGTAGGTCTTGAGTCGATGGGAGGCCGTGAATGTTTTACTGACAACAACTTTCCTCAGACACCAACTTCTCGTTCCGGTACATCATTGACAAGAGGCCGGCGGCCTGCAAGTACCTGCTCTTCAATGTGTCCATCAACGGACGCTCTGCCGTGACATGGGGCGTCGATCTCGATCACACAATGTCGGGCACAGCCCACCAAGCACTCTTTGAGCCATCGTCCTACTACCAGTACAATGACAACGGCGTGATCATCACAGAGCCTGGCATCGAGTCCCGCAGCTTTCGGTTCGTCTCGTATGGTTCCAGGTCGACATGCGTGGCCGACGATGGTGGCATCATTGTTGTCCAGCTGTTTCGCGCCAAGGCAAGACAGCGACGAGCACCGCAGCCCGCGCCTTTTCGGGGCAGTGATCGCTATGGTATTGCGTGCGCCTTCCCCTACTCTTTGGCCGTCCCCATCGACATCCTTTTGTAAGATACATTTTGCTGACCTTTCAGGCTGATCAGCAACGGTTTGATCGAGAAGCCGCACATGGCCAGCTACTACGACTACCACTTGGTCGACGCAAGTGATGCGCCATATGCCTCGTTCCGCTTCCATTACCGGTCGTGGGAGAATCTGCGGACACTACAGCTGGCACCGGAAGAGAAGCCGGCTGTCTTCCGCTCAAGCAAGAGCCTTTCGAGAGAGTCCCAGACCATTGGGCAGAGCGGCACAGCGTCTCGGCCGGGTCTCTTGGACCGGCGCAGAGCTCTTTCTTTGAGCCGCTGGGCGATTCCCGAAAAGCTGTCTATCGAACCCCGGCCCAAGCCAAGACGAACCCCAAGGAAGCACGGCACGTCTCACGGCCGTACCGATTCTGGTGGCCCATCCGACATCATTGAGCCGTACGATTTCAAACGCGACTTTATTCGCTTCGCGGCCAGTGGCTCTGGCCCTGCGGTCTCGGAACGGCCATTGCCTGTGCCCCCAATCGGTAGACTGAAGCGCAGCATGGGTACTCTGGACATGTTGAGCTTGCAGGCCGACTCGGATGGCGCATCGCGTTCACGGTCACGCCAACAGCAGGCCCCGCCAACGACACCGCATCCGTCTGAAAAGCCCAAGTTGTCATTGTCAAAGTCTCTGCAGGTGCTCGGGCAAGACTATGCGGTCAAAAGTACAAAACGGGGCAACCCGCCTGAAGATCGCCGAGTTTCCCATGGCGGGACGTCGTTGACGCCCCAGGTGCCCCATGGGCCAGATCCGTTTGTGGATGACAGCTCGCCCGGGAGGCGCAAAGAGAGCACATCTGTCATGTTCTCCAGCCCGGTTTCGCCCGCACAGCGACCTGCGTATGAAGTGCAGCATATTGCGCCGTACACCGACAGCCTCTGCAAGCGCAGTGCCCCGCGGCAGGTCTCGTCACCAACGCGGCACCGTTTGCGTTGGTTCTCGCACGAGTCGCTCCCTCGACGGAGCTCGAGTCTATCATCCAAGCACCAGAACCGGCGAAGCCTTGGCACATCCTAGCCCCTCCCATAAGCTCATGGAGGGGCAGGTGGCAGCTTCATTACCTCTTTGAGAATTGATGGACATGGAAAATCTGCATCGACATTTTGAGTTGTGTTGATAAAAAAAAAAATACCTTCCGTGGGTGCATTACCAAGAAAAGGCGTTGGGGGAAGGTTTCCCCGGTATCTTGCATTTCTATTAACATGTGAATTGGTGTGAGTGTCGCGTACAAAAAACGATCCAAACGGGTTAATCAGTTCATGCACAGCTACGCTTGAGCACGTCGACACGTGTGTGCGTGTTCTTAGCTTCGATGACGCGAGTGTTCCGCCTCTTGCGCCGAAACGGAGCTCGGGATAAGCGCGGCGCAATAAGACGCTTGTTCCTGGACTGCACCCTATTTCTGTTCCGTTTGAATACCTCGCAATACCTATTGTGATTTGCCATGTCATTTCTTTCTTCCCTGCCTTTTTTTTTACCCCAATTTGAGATAGTAGTTTCTTTCATTATGCCGTTTTCACGCATGACAGCAGCGTCACTTGACTTTTTACCCTTCTTCTGGTGGCCAACACACCATACAATAGAGTGTTTACAGCATCTCCGGGGAGCGAGCAACTCGCATTTGCGGGTAACAGATAGCCCACCCTCAGGCCGTTTCTGCTGGTCGGACTTTTTCCTAGTGAAAAACGGTGTCGACGCGGCCTTTGCATCTTTTTTTACCTCCGTGGTTCTTATAGGTTGGCAAGTACCGGTCGTTGTCAGCGTCATCCATAATAAGTACGGTGTATCCGTAAGTGCTCTGCTTCTTTTTTTCTTCTTTGCTACTGGCGCCACAAGTGGAAAAAGACCCCATCTCTTTAATCTGAAATTTTAAACCTTTTGCCTACCTCTTTGACGTGATTAGATTATCGTGTTTGCCTCAATCTTTGCTCGTTATTTTTATCTTCTTCTTTTTTAAATCCATCTTTAGAAGATTGCAGCTGCTCCTTCTCCTTTTGAATTCTTATCACGTAGACGCAACCGCGCCTTCCTTAACAAATCTTACCGCTCACATCCTGGATGCACATCCCTCCCTGCTCGACAACTCCTTCCTGTTAAAGAGTCGGAGGGAATCTGTGCCGGCCAAGTGGATAAGGGAAGCTATATCTCCGGCCGCGCCTTCCCCTTTTTCACGGCCGTTCTGTAGCACGCCTGCTTTAGTTCCTTCCGTTTTAAACACCTTGCTCCGTGGAAGCCTTTTTACAACACGCCCCTCCTCTTTGCCCTTTTTGCCCGATCCGCTTCTTGCCGTCCTTTATCTATTCGACATCTCCCCCAGGATATTTCTTTTACAGATTCCCAAGCCTCTTTTTGTTCATTGCTGCAATTTTTTTTTCTTTCCACGTTGGCGACAAATCTTGGGTCATCTGCTTGGCCTAGCCATCACTCTTACACTCGGCAGTTTTTTTCTTGCTTTCCTTTTTGCTCTTAGCGCCCTCCGGGATCGACCTCTCCGGCACGCCATTCCCCCGAAAATGGGAACCTCGTCGATTTGAAAACCTTGAACCTCTTTTTGCGACGTATTTCAACATTTTTTTGGCCTTTTCTTTTTGCCAGTGGCCTACCTACTTTTTCAACAATGGCTGGGCGTTGTCCGATCCAGACGAGCGCCGTCTACCTTCTTGACAACGCCGGCCAGTTTTCAGCCGCGCCGCCGCCATCGCCGCCCTCGCCCGGCAAAGCCAATGGAGACGGCGAGCCGTGCACACCCGTCGAAGAGCTGTCTCTTGATGCGGGGGCTGACAGCGGCCCCTCTTCGGTAGCAGGTGGACGCCCCCCGCTGGTGGCCAGCCCGCCGCCCGTGCTTCCCAGCAATAGCAGCCTATTGTCTGCATTTGACGACACGGCCGAGCTATCTTCGCCGCCGGCCACAGCTCCCACCTCGGCGCCCGACTCGCCCACTCTGTCGCCAGCAGACGTTTCTGTTTCTTGTATGCCCACGAGCACAAGTGCCGGCCTCCCCAGATATGCCAGAAAAGACCGGCTGGCTGGTGCCGTGCACGTGCTGGCCACCGAGGCGGCAGCACTGCAGGCGGTCGCCCAGTTATACGCCACGGCACCGACGGCGCGCCAAGGTTTCGACGAGGCTGTCGAGGCCATTGTGCGCTCACAGACGGGTGCGCAGCCGCGGGGCAAGCTGATTGTTGTCGGCGTCGGCAAGTCGGGCCATATCGGGCGCAAACTGGCCGCCACGTTCAACAGTCTGGCCGTGCCGGCGACGTTTCTGCACCCGACCGAGGCGCTGCATGGCGATCTGGGCCACATCGGCCCCCAGGACGTTGTTCTCTTTATCACATATTCAGGCAAGACTCAAGAACTCATGCTTCTGCTGCCGCATATCGACCGGCAACTACCACTCATTCTTTTGACGGCACATGTGACAGCCGAGACGTGCGCGCTGGTTCAGCAGCGCAATGCTTCTGTCTCTTGTTCGCAGGCAGCCGCTCCTACCATTCTCCTCCCTGCGCCCATTCCAGTCGAAGAAAAGGTTTCGTTTGGCGTGGCTGCGCCGACGGCCAGCACCACGACGGCGCTGGCTGTAGGCGATGCTCTGGCCATTGTGGTCAGCCAAGAGCTGCATCCGTCGACCGAGGCCGTGTTCCGCAAGAACCATCCGGGCGGTGCTATTGGCGACGCCTTTCGCGATGGCGCAAAGCAAAAACACCCACCCACCTCGGCCAAACGCACACTCGGCCGGCTGGCCGTGCCCTGGAAGGAAATTCCGGTCGCGCACGCGAGCCAGTCGTCGGATGGTGTCGACAATACGGACTGGGGTTGCTGTGCGGATGTCCTGCGGGCTGGCTACAGTGCATCCAACGGCTGGGTCCGTGTCGTTTCGAAAGATTCGGCAACAGGACTTGTCACGGAAGGCGTGTCGCCACCGAGCCGCATCCGCGCTCTACGTTCGGTGGATCTCGTCCGTCCTGTGCACGATGTGCCCGAACTTGTAGTCGCGCGCACGGATCTGGTGGCCATGGCTGCCGAAACGACAGTGCATCAGGCGGTCGACTGGCTGCAGGCAGCCCGTCGTGATGCCGAGGATGCAGGAGATGCCGTTGTGGCGGTCATGAACGGCAGCGAAGTTGTCGGTGTTATGGAAATGCAGGACCTCTTGCGGGTGAGCGAGTCGGCCTAGCCGGCACTTAGGTTTATGTGTTGCATATTCTTGTTTCCTTTCGGACTTTCTTTTCTTTCTGGTTTTCCTTGGCGTTTTCTCGGGCATAGGTCAACAACTGTACTGGCCTTCCCCCATCTCATCTTCATTTCTTACTCTTTTCTTCTTGCATATACTCTCGGCGTTTTTTGGACTGGCCACAGGCCCTCTCTTTCAGGATATACACACTGAACTACCCCTATCTACCGGTTTGAATAGGATGCTTCTACGGAGGCCATGGAATGTCATTATAATTTGCACTAGATGAGCATGAAGGGATGCATGTTATGCCAAGTGAAACCACGATTATAATTCAAAAAGTCGTAAGGCAGAATACAGAATGCAGAAGAAAGCAACAAAAAATGAAACACAAGAGATCGCTATTTTATGCTTTTAATGTACAGACAAATACCAACATCTGTCTCTGTCCTCATTTGTCTTTGCAGAAACGACTTTAATCAGAGTCACCCGAGCTCGACGAGTCAGAGTCGGAGTCGGAGTCGGGGTCCGAATCAGAGTCCGAATCCGAGTCCGAATCCGAGTCGGACGAGTCGGAGCTGTCACTGTCAGCCATCGTCCGCTTTTTGCGGTTGCGGGCCGACTTCTTGGCTGGTGCAGTGTCGGCTGCCGGAGCTGGCTTGGATGCTGGGGGAGCGGCCGTCTTGGGTGCAGCTTTGGGTGCTTCCTTGGGTGCTTCCTTGGGCGCTTCCTTGGCCTCGGCCTCTGGCGCACTGTCTGCCTCACCGAGAATACGCAGAATATTCTCCGCACGCAGTCGCCGCTGGAGGCGCTCCTGGAGAGGCTTGTCCTCGGAAAACTTGTCGACATATTCCTTCTCGTCGATCAGGTCCGTCGTGCCCTTGGCCGTCTCTGACCGGAAACCGCCAACCATCTTGGCAAACTCGGCCCTCCTCCCGACATCCTCGTCTGTCTTTTCGGTCTTTTCGGCCTTTTCACTCTTTTCCGTCTCCTCGTCCTTCTCTCTCGTAATCGCCGCCGCCTCGGCGCTCATGCGCGACCGCACCTGGCCCTGCAGGTCCCGGAGATACTCGTACAGCATGTCCATGTGCGTCGTCGGCACACAGACGCTGCCCGTGGCCGTCGTGTACTTGATGAGCAGCGTCTGGTGGTTCTTGTTGAACTTCCAGGCGCCCGCGCGGTCCGTCTTCCACAGCTGCAGGTACTCGAGCGCCCGCTGCAGACTGGCGGCCGACGCCTCGGAGCCGGCTTCCGATGGTCCCGCGGCCGACTTTTTGGACTTTTTGGATTTCTTGGACTTTTTCTTTTTGCTCGTCTTGGGCTTCTTGGCTGCCGGTTTCGCCGTGCCCTCGACAAAGGACACAGACTTGGCCCGCTTGGCCGACGAGCCAGCGAGAGCCGATGCGGGCGGGTCTTTGCGCTTGTTGTTGGGGGTGCCAAACAAGCTGGCCGGTCTTTGTGCTGGTGATGACCACGCGGCAGCGGCCGAAGCTGGCACTGCTGAAAAAGACGAAGGGATGGAAGGGGCGGCAGGAGTCGCCGAGGCCGGGGCGTCAGAGGCACCCTTGAGCTTGAGGCCCAGCCTCTTCCACGCCGGCACGCGAGCGGGCGCAGACATGTCGAGGAAGAAAAGGGGGTATGGGGGAGTGTTTTGACTGGACTGTGGACGTTTGTTTTATGCGCCGGGTTCTGGAAGGAAATTGAGTGATAAAACAATATTTATGGTGCGCCTTCTATATGGTGATGTTTGTGCTGTCGTGCTGTCGCAATCTTCCAATTCCTGCCGCGCATCCTAACAAGGAGAAAATCCAATACTTTTTTTATGGGTCGTTATCGATAAAGGCTGAGAGCTCAGAATGACTCGGATGACTAAGTTTCACGTGATAGCATTTGAGCAGTTCCCGCCTCTAGGCAAGCTCCCTGCAACGCGTCGTACCAGGGCCATTTGGCTTTGCTTTTGGCGGACAGATTTGGAAAGCTCCCCCTCCAGCTCAGCATCACCGCAGCCTGATTTCCTCGTCGTTGATTGTGAAGCGAACCACCTCACCTCATTTCCCACGACAATTTTGTTTCTGACGACTCTCGAGCATTCGTTGCACGATCGTTTTGGCATACAGCCCCCACAAACCAGCATCTTGCTCTGTTTCTACCTTTCCACTCCCTCGACCTTTACCGCGGTACAAGCGGTCCTCTTTCGTCATCATGTCTGGTGTGTTGATCGTCAAAAGGCGGCGGGATGGCAGCTTGATGGGAGCTTAATGGCGCTTTGGGGCATATGCTGACAGTTGGGCAGGCAGCGCGGGCTTCGACAGACACATTACCATCTTCTCGGACCAGGGACGGCTCTACCAAGTCGGTGCGTTTTGGAAACGACTGTGGCGAATATTGAGAGGAAGGCCATTGTCTTCGTTTTCCCACTTTGTCCCTCTCATCCCAAACACAACAGGCATTCGAGCATCCGAACATCTCTAACAATTCCCGTCCTCTTTTAGAATATGCATTCAAGGCCATCACGGCGGCCAACATCATGGCCGTCGGCGTGCGGGGCAAGGACTGCGCAGTTGTGCTGTCGCAGAAGAAGGTCCCGGACAAGCTGATTGACCCTTCGTCGGTGTCGCACATTTTCCAGATCTCGCCATCGGTGGGCTGCGTGATGACGGGCTCGATTGCGGACGCGCGGGCGTTTGCGCAGCGGGCGCAGGGCGAGGCAGCCGAGTTCCGGTACAAGTTTGGCTACGAGATGCCGTGTGACGCGCTGGCCAAGCGGCTGGCTAACATTAGCCAGGTGTACACGCAGCGGGCGTACATGCGGCCGTACGGCGTGGCGGCGACGCTGGTGTCGCTCGACAGCGAGATGGGCCCGCAGCTGTTCAAGTGCGACCCGGCCGGCTACTACACGGGCTACAAGGGCACGGCGGCCGGCCCGAAGCAGCAGGAGGCGCTGAACCACCTGGAGAAGAAGCTCAAGAACAAGGACTGTGCCGAGGGCACTTGGGAGGACGTGGTGGAGCTGGCCATCACGACGCTGAGCACGGTGCTGAGCATGGACTTTAAAAAGACAGAGATTGAGATTGGCATCGTCGGCGGACCGCGGGCAGACGGCGAGGAGGGCACCGACCCCGGCTTCCGGACGCTGACCGAGGAGGAGATTGACGAGCGGTTACAGGCCATTGCAGAGAAGGACTAAATCAAAGGAGAAGGGATGATATGACATGTGGTCGACTCAGCGAAGAGAGTGCTTTGTCTTGAGGGAGTGGAGGGGTTGCATCGAATGAGGGAAGAAAACCCCCCTCTTCCTGGAATGAGTCTCCTTTGGGTGTTCCGTCGACCGGATAGAAACGCTGCGCTGAGCATCTACTATTTTGTTTTCCGTTTTTCTTATTTCATTTTCATTATTTCCGGAGGACAGCAAAGCGACAAGCAATAAACGCAATAACACGAAATGATACGAAAGCATACGAGCATACGAGCATGTAAAGAAGAGCGTAACACGGGGGTACCAACGTCCATGAATGTTCGTCAGTGGCTGTCATTGCTTTACCAGACAGAAAACCCCCATGATCGCCATGCGAATGGACGGCGTTGATCAGCATGTTGCCACTCACCTCACATCGGCCATGGTGCCGGAGAAGCCGATGAATGGGTGTATGATGCAAGCTATAAACCGGGGTCAGTACGAGGGGGTAGGAAACAAAGGGCCAAAAGAAAACAAACAAACGTGAGAGGAAGAAACATCAAGGTCAGAATAAAAGATGGTGGCCCAAACAAGCGCGGCCCTTTGCCCTTTCCTGCAAGCTTCCCGGAGCAGCTTGCACCAATTGGTCGCCGTGCATACGGAGGATATCATAGCTATGCTGTTTTTACGAGTACCATTGTATTTATGGAGTGGTAGCAAAGTGCAACGGGGCTTGTTACAAAAGTAAGATGATGCAAACGACACCAACAACCATGACTGCAGAATTGTCTCGGGCCGCAGTGACCAACCACGAGGCATACTGGCCTTCCGACGACTCGGATGAACCGTCTACGAGTACGGAAGTACACATGGTGCACAGAAAAAAAGGGTGTGTGTACATTTACTCGTATGTGTTCATTTGTGGTTATTTCCATGCAAAATTCTGCAGCTAAAAACAGCCTGACGGGGGGGGGGGGGGGGGGGGGGGGGGGCAGGAGAGCTGCAGCACAAGCGGGCGGCCGCCCGCCCACCCAAACCACCCAAACCTACCGACTAGGTTGGGAAACTATGAAGCCGTACGACATGGAGAAAACGTCCCAAAAGGAAAGAAGCAAGTTAAAAAAAAAGTAAAATGCACAAAATGGAGCAAAACCTCCATCGGAATATACATTTAGTGCTATGGAAAGAATGGGGAATTCCCAGCCTTCAGCCCGGCAGGTGTGCAAGGGGCAGCTGAATAGTCAAGCGAGTACTCCGTAACAAAAATACGTGTATACTCCGTACGTGGATGCCATGTGCCATGTACTCCATACCTCCTCCCTCCGTATTGTGCCGGTGAGCAGATGGAGACTGGGATGTGCATAGTGACATCGCGGTAATCCACGATTGCAATCGACGTGTGAGACCTGCGTGCCTCGCCAAGCACACTGTGATGGTTTCTTTCCGTGGAAGCGAGATCAAAGTGCATGCAAGCGAAGCGATCATGGTGCTGCCTATGACTGCAAACACTGGCTTTCTCTCATGGCGCCATTAGCAGCAGTAAAAATCAATGGCATAATTGAGATATGTGAGGTTTTTTTTTTTATTCTTTTACTAGAACTTGCATCTGACAACCTCCCTCCACCGAGGC
>JAGKRZ010000100.1:0-66681 GCA_020002355.1 Intubia oerlemansii
GGCAAAAAAAAAAAAAAAAAAAAAAAAAAAAAAAAAAAGAAAAAGAAAAAGAAAAAGAAAAAAGAAATAAAAGAAGGAAAACGGCGTGGGTTGTGTTCCGTAAGAGGTAGTTTCTGCCCGTATAGCGGATCGTCTCCTTGTGCCCTTTTCTCTTTTGGGAAATAGATACTCGCACCCGGGCGCCAAAGTCGGTCTAGTAGTTGCTGATTCAAGTGTTTGCAATGGTGTTAGACGCGGGTTTTCTGGGGGAATGTCTTGGTTTCCACCGTTGTCTGTCTCGTGACCAACACGCTTCTAATACGGTTTGCTGCAGATGACAGAGAGAGAGAGTCTGCGTATTTTCGTATTTGCGTATTGGCGTATTTGTGTGATGGTGTGTGCACGCAAACGAATTGCATGCAGGGCTGAGTTGACGCGAGAAAAAGGACGATAAACGGCCTAGAGAAATAGAAAGAAGGACCAAATCGACAAGAAAATAAAAGTGCCAGGTAGAATCTGGTCGGTCAGAACATGGAGTATGGGGTTGATGGCTGCACATGCGTACTTTTTATGGTCCTTGATAAGGTGTCAGACGTCGTTGATCGTGAGGGGAAATGTTGTTGGCAGACGGCGCAAAAGTCAACAATTAGAATAGGTTAAAAAAAACCGAGCATTCGCCTTTGGCATGGGAATAAGCACCCAAGAGTTTAAAGTTGACATTCATGGGGAGGGGCAAAACACGAAAAGCCCAGGTCGCCCGTGCTCTTCCATGTCGAGGATTTTTTTTTGCTTCTGCTCTGCCCCCTTCTAGGTACCTAATCCGTATTCTCCTGTTCCTGGATCGTTTGCTTTTTTCAACTTTTTCCTATTCGTTTTTCCCCAGCGATCCAGGCCCTGAGGTTGTCGCCATGTGTCCAAGGCTTTTTTGGGCTGTGGGTTTGGTTTTGCTTTCTTTTCTCGTTTTCTCGTTTTTTTCTACCTAGTTTTCCGTGTTTTCTTCCTCTCCTTATTTAGACACTCTAGACTTTATCGGCCATTTTATTTTCTTATTCCAACCATCCGAGTAGGTTTATCAAACCTTCTTTCAGTAGTTTGCTCCAGTTTCCTTGGTTTCGCTTTGCTATATTTTCTTCTTCCTCTTTTTTTTCTTTTTCCTTCTTCTACCCACTGTCTCCAGAGTCTCATCCTTTTTCCACTTTCCATGCGACTCAGTGCTAGCCAGCGGCATCTGCGCACACCACGGCAGGCAGATCCAACGTGCACCAAACGTGCCCGCCCTATTTTTTTTTTGCCCCTCCCACCGTCGTAGTCCCGTAGTGGAGGGGACTACGCGGCCGATCATCGAGACCATGGCCCAGACGGCGCGCCGGAATGCTCTGCTTGGCCTAGGCCGGAGACCAACACCTTGGCGGGGAGGCCATGGGAGGCCATGGGAGGCCATGAGAGACCATGAGAGACCATGAGAGACCACGGCCTGGCGAGAACTAGTCCCAGACGGCTGCGGAGACGGTCGAGAGATGGCTCGCGTACTTTTGGGCCAGAAATACAGCGAGTTACGGATTAGACACGTCTTGAGACAATATATTTGCAGGTAGTCCTTTGTATCAGTATCGATCAGTACTGATCTACCGAACCGGCCGCTCGACCGCCTCTCTTTCACGTTTTCTCGCTTTCGTTGCTTTCTTTTTCTTTCTTTTTTTATTTGTTTGTATCTTTACTACATATAACAAGGCAATTTTACAGCGACGTCTAGCACCAACTGTTGTTGTTGTCCTTTTTTTTTTTACAGCTCGGCCTCTTATTCTTTCGAGAATGTCCGAGTCTACAGAGTACCGCGTACCTGATCTAGTACCTACCTAATAACCACCTATACTGAGTGAATTGTCGGGGCTCATTGCACCTAAATTCCCGAATTTCCTTGAAATTCACCACACACTATTATCCCCTAGTGTCCGAGTAAGTCTTTGTGCGTTTTCTTCTTGAAGAAATGAAAAAGAAAACGATATTGTGAAGGTGTGCATTCGTGTGCAAAAGGAATGGAGCAACGCCTGAAAACAAATTAAGGGGAGGTCGAGTGACTACATTCATATCTCTGCCTCCCCCTAGAAAGACAGTATGAGAGACAAGGGATACAAAGTCAAAGATAAATGTGAGTGGGACCTTACAAAGTCTTGAATGGCTAACGGATTGTACACGAGAGTGGGCAGGCACCATACTCTGTAGACATCAGCAGAGGTCCATCCACTGTCTGTACAATTTACGCACTCCTCTTGGAGCAAAAAAAAAAGCCTTACAAAACCCCCCCATCGTGGGGCTGTGAGGGAAACAACGCTGAAAGAGGGTAATTTGTTGGACGAACCCGACGCTGTGGGATGTATCTCGTACTACAACGCCACCAACAACTTGGTCCGTCTCGCTTGCTATTAGACAGCTGTTATACAGCATACAGAGTTTGGTAGGCCTAATCATAAAGGGGAAGCGCCCGAAAAAGAAACCACAAACTTGTGTGCAGATGACAAGACATCAGTCACAAGTCATAATGCGAACAAAAGACCGAGCGTAGAAGAGACGGGCCTTGTCGAAATGCAAACAAGTCAAAGGGTATACTTTCTTTTCCACAGGTAGCTCATTGTCTCACGCGGTGCACGGGCGTCTAAGATCCAAGACAACGATTTCGGCATGCATGCGGGTGATACCTGAAACAAGTCCAGCTACACGCCACAGGGACGGGGTGTAGGCACACAAAAAGTAGAGTGTGCCCATCGATGGAAACGTAAATATTGCATCAATTTCTCCGAACCAAATACCACCGTACGGAATACATTCGCTCGTACTTGTGGTAGTCCCCCTGCGCGGCTGAATCCCTCACGTGATACAAGCGCAAACCTGAGCCGCACTAAAGAAGAAGAAGAGAAAGCAAAGGAGGAGAAAGATACAAAAAAATCACTTATGATGTATAGTTTGCAATATACTTTGTACATTATTTCGTACAATATTCCGCCCCCATATTGTTACTATTGTTTACGGAGAATCGTCCAGATGCAGTTACCTGATCGCACAACTGTAAGGACCGGTTTACTGAATGTCGTCTCTACCTGTCAGCGCACGGCCGAATGATTTACCTAAAAGGGAAAACGACAGGTCCATCAATTTTTTTGCCACACTGCCGCATACAGTGACAGTTAATTTTTCCACTGCTTTCATACTGATGCAATTGTTCGGATGCTGCCCATAGTTTAGCCATGGAGGTCTCACAATGCATGGCGTCAACGTGACGTCGAAGATGAATCCTTAATGATTTCATATTTTTGTGATTTCTTCCTTCCTTCTTTCGTTTTCCTTCCATTCTATTTTCCGAAATAGGGGACGCAGATCGATGCACTCAAAGTAAACAAAGAAATCGCGGAGAAAACCTTTACCATGGCGGCGAAAACTTTGATTTACGGAGAAAACCTGGGCAGGGGAGTGGCGACCTAGAGCGGAACTAAACTCTATAGGTAAGGGGAATCTACTTCATACTGTGGTGCGCGCCCACTTGGTTTGGCGGCCTCCTGGCGCTTATGACGCCCCTTTACACTGTTTCCTTTCTTTTTCCCTATGCGCAGCCACAGTATAATAGGTACTCCCCCATCATTTCTTTTTCCTCTGTGTCCTTGGAAGTTAGTGCCCAAGGAAAAGGTATAAGCAACGGAATATATCAAGATCGAGACAATCTAATGACAAAGTCTGTTTGAACAACAAAAGGAACAAAACCAAATGAAAAAAGCAACAAATGTCAAAAAGAAAACAACTACGATCGGTGTTCAGCTGAAGTGCCTTTGACTATCAAACTCAAAGGGTTGCATCCTATACACCTCCTAGGTAATGCATCTCGTACATCTCGTACGGAGTACATCTCAGAAAAGCAAGCACTTTCCATGCCAAACCTGTTCCCTGCTGTCGGGTCCCTGCTTTCTTTTTGGCTTGTACAATCCGTCCGAAATAGTAACGGCTTTGTTCTGTGTTTTTCGCACTGCTGACAGGAGGCCAAATTTGCCACACAAATCCGGCATTGGCATGAAACGTGTCTCTCGCTTGACACAGCTGCCGGATGCGAATTTGTTAGTCGCTTACTCGGGAAAAAAAAATTGTAAATTCCCCGTGACATTCATATGCAGAGGACGTGAGTGGTGCACGAAGGCGAATCTACGCAAACGGGCGGTCCCTTCACGGAGTAAGCTCTGGAATGTAAGACGGCGCCAGCACCACAAAGCCCAACATGAAAGAAGCTCTAGGAGTCATGTGACACACCATCATGTGACTATATAAATCGACCCCTTTGTGAAAGAATTGTGTCGAGGGTAGGTATCGTACGGAGTCATATACAGTGTACGTGTGTGTCGCAATCTCCACATACTCCGTACACACCGGAACCATTCCTTGTTCCCCGCTCCCCTTACCTTGCTTTTACGGGCTGGCACTATTGTCCGCTCAATGGCGAGCTTTTTTTTCCTCGTTGGCATTTTCGCGTTTTCGTATTTCGTGTGCACTTTTTTAAGGATACCTATAATACCCTTGCCGGTATTTTATTGCATGGTTGGGTGTGTCACCCCCTCTTTTCCTCCTGACATCCATTCGTTCCTGGATTCATTTGGGCCCGAGAGACCTTTTTTTTTTGGTTGTCCGATTCCTAAACGGTCAAGTCAAAAAGGAAATAAAAGGTTCTTGACATGCAACGGGTGGTCTGGACCTTTTTCATGATCTCTCCCCCAATATCTGCAACGCTTTTCTTTATTCGAACAGCCCTGTGCCAACTTTTTGTTGCACCTGAAAGCGGTCTCCGAAAAAAGAAAAAGATCTACAAGAACTCTTGGATTCGATCGAAAACGTCTATGCGATTTCCAAAGGTACTCGGGTACTGAAATACTCAGGTACTTATCGTGCTTGTTGTTATTCATTGCCTATTTATTTTAAAATAGCATAAATTTCAAAATGAAAACTTTAATGTCGTAACGCCGTGATCCATCGCCTATATCAATATCAATATCAACAGACGCTCCCATGTCTGCTTAATAAATATGCCTTATCAATCATGCGCGGCGCTAACAAGCCTTTGCTTTTGCGCTTACCTGCCGCCTTTTTTGCCCCCAAGTCGGCTCTTCCCCCCCTCAGGGCTCTATCTGTGGGGAAGATTTTGCTTTACCCAGGCGTAAATAGAAAACAGATACTTTGTAGACGCGCTGAACATTACACACGATAATATGTACTCCGTACTCTCCTGTGTGCAGAAAAAGAGTAAGATACGGAGTACATGTACTGCATCCACCTTCTCTCTTTTAGACAGACCCCACTCTTCTCCCTACTTTCCCTGCTTTCGGCAGTGCCGGGATGACCCACTATACCATTTACAGAATAATATAATGCGGCTAACTGTGGATCCCTATATGGGGCTCTGCAAGGTCAAAAGCAACGACGTCTCGTCCAAGAGAGGCTCACAAGTACCAAAGTATCTCCGCGGCCACTCTTTCCTACTTGGTACGCACTAACGGGACGAGTCGCACTCAAGCGCAAATCGACCTGTGGGCGAGGGTCGCTGACATCTGGACCTGTCGGGATTTTTTTCCACTTTTACCCTGCCTGATGATCAAGTCTTGGGGGCCCTCGAAAATACATTATACCTTTGCGTATCTTGTCGCCTTTGCCTCTTAGTCACGTGGACCGACTTACACGCGTCCAGAAAGGGTAGGGGCTACGTCGTATGTGTCATATTATATATATGATACCTCGGCCTGCTGCTGCTGTAGATGCCGAAACTAGATGAAGATTCTATGCGAATCTATGACGACAAAACTGCGAGGCTTGAGCAGGAAAATACAAGAGAAAGAAGACAACAAAATGTATCAGTAACGGAATATTCCGTTCATTGCCTTTCCTTGGAAATATGTATGCTCTTCGGAACCGCAAAAGGAGTTGCATAAAATTTGAATAAAAACCAACCCCTTCTGGTACCAACTGCAAAAAAAGAACACGTAAAAATGCAATTCCAACGTTGTGCAGACCGGCCTCACGCCCTGTTGGTTCCATGTCACGTGGGAAAAAAAGGTAACTAAAGCTCAAGGGAAGGAAAGAGAAAGAAAAAAAAAAACAGGACGACGGCCACCTATTTCAAAGATGCGACTGGCCAGGTGATCGTCTGGAAAAACCGACTGGCGCGCAACGTGGTTGTTTTTTTGGATGATCATTCTACAATCAGCACAGATCTAGCTCTTTATTGGGCCAGGTCGTTGCACGGCCCATGCGTTAGCGTTCGATTGTTGGACGGTTTTGCTGTTGGGCAGCCCCATGTTGGCGGAACCATGTTGGCCGGTCCCATGTCGGCGGTGCTCCATGTATGGACCAAGGTTGGTGGACTTTTTTTGTTGTGCAAATAGAAACTCCCATCTCACCCAAAGTCATGCATTCATGGTGTATCTTTTCTCTCTTTTTCCTCAGAGAACTTTTCCGCCAACGCGGTTGATGCTAGTGAAGAGCTGATCACAATGACTATGAAATTGATCATCATCACGATCTTCAGGGTTTCAAAGTGCTTCCTCTACCGTTCCTTTATGTGTGTGTGTCTTTTGCTTGGAACCGTTGCAAACATCCGTTACTAATAGTTTGCCCGCATTTTCGCCCATTCATTCGCCTTCTTATCTTTTTGTTTGAAGAATCTGGGCCCTTGGCAGAAGTGGTGCGTTTGAGCAAGTTTAAAACGAAATGTACGACTATGGCTATTGTTCGGCTGGTACTCCGTACTGCGAAAGAGTGACCTACCTACGAGGAGATACCCCGAAATTACAGGGCGTTGATTTTGATGGGCGCCTCCCCAAGATGGACGGCGTTATGTTCCTGCCTGGGCATGTCAGGTTGAATTTGAGACTTTTTGGTTGGCGTTTTGTTTGTGGGCCAACGGCCTTCGTTTTGCCTCTGCCGCGGTGCAGAGCGCCTCTAAGTGAGTGACGCGTCCAACAACGACGCATTGTAGTCTTCCTTGGTCGTATACTCTCTGTGTTGGTTAAAATCACCAACCACCGACTTTTCTTCAGTTGCATCTTCCTGAAGCCATTGTTTGGAGCTGTTATAGGGGATATGTATTCAAAACAGGCACTCTCCATGATATGGTGCACCTATGAAAAACCCTCTTTTCTATCTCGCATTCGCTTGTTTTTCTTCTCTTCAATCACTTGTGATAGGATCAAATAGCTCACTGAACAAAATAAGGCCGAGTGCTGCTCCTCGGCCCTAGGCAGCCAATATTCGTGACCTCATTCATGCCAAGGCTCATTGTGCTGTCGTTGACGCTCGGCCATATTCTCCGATCTTCGCGCCCTGTCATGCTCCGTCAATGCCACTAGATTTGTAATACACATATCTATTTTGCCACAACATTCTCTTATATCCCATGATTGTTGACGAAGACCACGTACACGGAATATATTCCATGCTTCAGTTCAGCATCAATTTTCACCTTGACCATACCCTAGTGCCATGCACGATACGCACAACAATGAGTCCCTGAAAACAATATTGGAGCCTTGGTTCTTCCGGAATGTCATTGTGAGCAGATTATGATTTTTCCATCATGCCTAGTCCTCCTAGGGACCTTGTCCTTCACATTTTCAGCCCCATCCGTCGGATACAAAATATACGGGACGTTGTAATGCTGATCAACAGATTATGAAACGCATCTATGGATTCACCTATGCCTATGTTGGCCTGTGCCTCATAAAGCCCCATTATGTGGCTTGCGGTAAGTACATATCACTGAAATTCAGTCTTCCGTTGCAAAATCAACTTTGAAGTTCCGATCTGTCCGTTTTTGGTTCCTGGTCCTTCTTAAAATTATACATGGAGTACTTTACAACGGTTCGATACATCGCTCCGAGGCCGATTGACCTTTTGAAGTGCGTCTGTCTGATTCTTGAAGGAGAAGTGTTTTTTAACGCGTCCATAGACAGTTGGCATTCATCCATGATATTTTGAATATAAACTGCATTGACGTGCCGTCGGCAATGTACTAGCACTTGAAGACATGATTATTCCTCCTCCCATATGCATCTCGATAGCTACCAGACCCTTTCTATTTTCATCCAAAAAGAGATCCAAAAAGGAGCCATGGAAATACGGATCGTGCACAGGCGATCCAGACGACATGCAATGACATATCGTACGCGCATGTCGTACGCTATCGCGCAGTTTGGGTAGTGCTCGACTTCGTATTCATATTCGCCCCCCGAGTCTTGGCATTTGGAGGACGTTACTATCAGGCTTTCCCCTTTAAGACTTGTATAGACTGCTCTTGCCGTCGATGTTCCTTGATTGCCGCTGGCAATAGTGTGTACTATACCCTGACCCGCAAAGCGCCCGATTTGTACGGTGTGGGCGGCCGAGCTGCAAAATGGAAAAAGGAGTGACGAAACAGGAAAATTAGGGCGCGAAAAGAAAGCAGAAAAATATATAGCACGCTATAACAGCATAGGTGGTCAAGTAGCTACAAAGTCGGCATACGGCGTATTTTTCTACTATCCCTTTGGCCTCTCTAACCAAACTTGTGCAGCGGCAAGGAAAATCGTCGGCAATCCTCCATCCCCCGAATGCTCCACTAGCCTTGCTTTTCCCAAGGATCCAAGGAAAATCAAAAGAGGAGCAAAAAAAAGAGGATCCCAAGGAATTCAAAACACTGTACTATACCGTATAGCGTACAACTCCGTTCCGCGCTCTTGTCCTTCTTGCACAAAAAAACTAAATAAATAAATGATCAGGAGCAACACCGAACCCCGATACCTCTCTTGGTCTAGACAAAAACAAAAAGTCCTAAGGACGCTCGTGGCTGCTACGAGCTTCGCACCGCAGCGTCTAGACTTCTAGACTTGAGTCTCTGCCCCCCATTGGGCCCCATTTGTAGAAGCCTTGCGATCGTCCCCGCCCAGATTTCGCCCTATATGGAGCCCCAAACGGGCGAGTCGGACCTGTGCAGAGTGAGTGCCGACTGCGTATAACAGAGTCACCAGCGTAGTGCGGCGCGCGTAGATAGTGCATGCATATTCCGTGCTCCCTAGTGCGTCTACGACACATTCACAGAGTATGTCGCATGATGGCTCCCTTGTTGAGATCTCCGCAGCCGCAATAGCGCAAGACAACCCCGTGGCCAGCCCGCAGCTCGCGATTCCCCCCCTCCCCCATTCCCCCCCTTTTCCGAGAAAAAAGAAACGGGAAAGACAAGAATAAAGAACGGCGCGTTCTAGACGAGGCCCTGCGAGCGCACGATGTTTTTTTTTCCATCGTACGATACAGAATACGGAGCAGGATGTATACGGGAATACCTGACTAGCTGCATATGGAGTACGATACCTATGCTAGGCGCCAACTTGAGCTTTTCCTTTTTTTACCGCCCACCTGGAGCTGGCACCTCTTTTAGCAGAACAATAGAGCACCAAAGTTGTAACTCCCGACTATTACCCTGCTATGTCCGCGCGGGAGGACTTGTGCCGCGGAAAAAACCGTGCCCGCACAGAAAAACGCATCTATTGAAACCAATATACAGGATTTCGTCTATTCCGCATTGTTATTTTCTTTGCTTTTTTTTTTTTTACCAGGTTTTATTTTACGACGGTGATAGCTTCATCCTTTGGTACGCGCAACTGGAGTTTCTACTTACGCTTGAACTTTTTCCTCGATACTAACGCTTATCAGAAGTCTACCAGTCTATATCCGCTGAATATGTTCTGCCAAAGCACCGCACAATACAGAGTGCGTGCCAAGCCTTATAAAGCGGTACATTGCCAGTGCGCCCAAAGAGGTACACACTATATAGTCGTGTTAGAAGGGCACTCGCGTTGTCTTCGTGATCTACTTGTCGCCCGTCTCATGCAAAGTTCTTTTGTTGGAGCACCGCGTTTGGACGTGTGCATAACTTTGCCAAGACTTATTATTGCTCGAGATGAAGCCCACGGTGCTCCGAATCGCCGATGCATTCGGTAAGAAAGGATCATGTGGCATGCTGCATAACTGTAGGCCTAGGCAGGAGTCTTCCTACCGCACTTCACTTGAACGCGGAGAGCACCAGATAAGCATAGGAGATATATTCGACATTTCCATGGCATATTTTTTACATTTTGGTGGTTCAAACTCGTCCTTTTTGATATGCATACTTTATGAGGCGACGATGAGCCAGGTGAAAAATGAAACACGCTGAGGAGGCCAGAGCATCGAAAAAAATGGATGAAGGGCAACGGAGATGTGGATATATCTGCCATGCCTTGGACTCGGCCGGGCCGTCTTGGTGTCCCACATCTCCTATCGTCTCCATCGACTCCATCGTCTTTGCGGGCTAAACATCGGAGATCGTCCACTCACGACAACTCTGTTTCTCTATCTCTCTATTTTTGGAGGGGATGGGGGCCTATCCTTCCCCATAGGGCTTATAGCGTGCCTCATGTCGTACAACTTTGATCATGCTATCGTACTATGCACCTCTACACCTGGCCCACGGCGGCCTGTCTCCGCGTCGTGGAGAAATCACGGAAACATATGAAGTTGCAAAGATCCACTCGCACCGCCCCGAGTACTTACGAAGTAATGAAATGTAAAATTGAAAAAGAAAAAAATCGTGTTGGGGGGCTTGCCTATTCGCCTTCGCCTAATCCTCCCTGAGCGTCTGAGCCTCCCTCGTCTCGTGATCCGCGGAATCAAGCCACAATCTCCCCTACCTCCATACTCCCATGGACCATGAGCCCATTATCCCACTTACCGTCTCGAAAAAAGTTTGAGTTTCCATGGGGCAGTTCCGCGACTTTGGTTACCTTTTTGTTGAAAAAACACTACTAGGTGTCTATTATGTTTTTATATTTGCGCCTCCATCCTTCCATCAGTAGCTGGATATCTATTCTAGGCCTTTGGATTTTTCTAGGTCCGTGATTTTTTTGGATTTTTTCGCCTGCCCGCTGTCAGTTGAAGCTCTATCTATCCATTGAACATATGGTCATAGATATCATTGGCAAAAGAATCAATCGTAGGCAGCCATGGATGAAATGAACAGAAGGGACAAAACATATAAAGAATAAATCGACTTTGAGTGTTTGAAAAACATTCAATATAGCCCGAAATGAACATAGATGCCGACGGCATTCCCATTATAACCTATTTTCTAGATGCAAACTACTAAAGTATCATTCAACCGGTCGTTTAATGGCCGGATTGTACGAGAAAACAAAGCATTATGAGATCAAACGTTAAAAAAAAAAAAAACACCAAGGGTGATTTCGAGCCAACATGACGATAGTCAACAAGGCAAGCCGAGCTGATGACATGCACAAAGTGGAACGCGTCTGCCCATGGACGGGCCCAAGGCGATCCATGTCGGCTTGCTCTATACTCCGTACTCCTATTCCGTACACTCCTTGCTGTTTTGCATAAGTATTCGGAATGGCCAGATCCAGCCCCGATGCAGAAACCTGACAGGTCCTTTTTTTGCGTGCTTTGGTGATGCCCCGGTTTGTGGTCGTGCCAAATCCGTCCATGAAAAAGACCTTTCAAAGGTCCTTTGCACCAAATGATGGTGTAGACCGTTTTGTTTCTGGCAAGAACATCAACAACAAAAAACAAGAAAAACAAGAAAGGACCAAGAACAGGTGCACCCCCCCCCTCCCCTTTCTTTTTCACGCAATACCCCCTTCTTTTTCCCCGAGGATAACATACTCTACATGCACACAAGCAACACGAAAAAGCACACGGCAAAAAAAAAGGTCTGTCAACTGTCAGCGTTTCAGGAACCAAGTCGAAAAGAGCAGTTTTTTGTTGCCTCAATGGAGCGCGCGCTGTGGCTCTCTTGTTATCACAAGTCTCCATGGCCGCCTGTCTCCCATTGTCTGGCAAGGTTGGATCGCCACTGTCGTCCTTTTTTTGTCTGCGCACTTGGCGTGGCAGAAACTATGGGAACACGATCCGGCCCCCTCTCCGGAGATTTCCGCGGTTTTGATAGGCACATTTCACGTTGGAGGTGGTCGATCGACCGGAAGAACGCTCTGAATGCTATTGTATGCTGTCACAGCGCCCGTCAGCGGCGTCAGGTCGTCCATGTCAGCCATCGTCGATGTGGAGGGGGGAGGTGATGAAAAGTGCTGAAAGCTTAAAATGAGACAAAAAAAGGTCCGGAGGTGGGGGGGTAGGAGGGTCATGAATCGGCCAGATCAAAAACTTTCAGACGGGCCGATCGACACCCTCCAACGCTCCATCCTCCCAGGAGCAAGCGAGGAGCAGGGAGGAACAGGGAGCAGCTTCTCACATGCCGACAGAATATGAGAATAAGATGGTGTCCATCTTGACCGTAAGTTTTATTCTCAGCTTCGTGGCTTGTGGCTTGAGGCTTGAGGCTTTGTCAGGCTGTTGCATATGCTGGGCCTGTCGAGAAGGTGGGAGTCGGAAGAGGGGCGTGAACAGGACGAGGACGAGGCATGTTGAGGTCAGCGCTCAACAATGCAAAGCTTGGAATAATGAATAATGAACGACGATAATGGTGTTCATGGATAATGAATTATGAGTATAGCAAACACTGAGTACAGCAATGAGCGGGATGAGGGTCTCGGTAGGACTCACAAGCCGCACCATTCCGTGGTCTCTCGTCCTGGGCTTCTGGTTTTTTGCAGTTTTCTCCGATGATTCTGCCCGTTCGGTTCCGCGAGCTTCTTGGCAAAGCCTCCTTATCTGGCCCTCTGGCAGGCCTCTCGTCTCCTGTCCCGTTTCGCACAAGACTAGCAGCCCGGCAAACACATACCACTCGCGCCACAGACGCCACACACACACCAGCAGACCACGTAGATCACGTAGGCCGACACAGACCACTGGAGGCCACTGGAGGGCACAGAGGCCAAGGAGCCGTCTCCTTCTGCCCAGACCATTAGGGCTGCTGACGCGCTGCTGACGAACACAGACCCTCCTGCATGGCTGCATGGCATACAACGAAGAATCCTTGTCATGATTTCGCATTCGCCTTCCTCTCCTCCTGCCTCCAAATATGCATGGGACTTTTTGGGAAAGTTTTGTGTAACGTGTGTCAGGGCATGCTTCGTGTGTGTGTCTGTTGTAAGGTCTATCTCTTGTTGATCTGCCTTGCGTGATCTGCATTTGTGTGGCACGCCTGTCTGGCGTCCGTGTGGCATGCCCCATCCTCGCCGTCCCTCCCCTTCTCCTCCCCCCCCAAAATGCTTTTCGGTTCCGGTTGCTCGCGAACTGGCAAATCAGAGCTGGCCTCGTCAGGTTTTGCCAACTCTCCAACGATGCCACCCCCGATCTCCGTATCCCTTGTTACCAAGGCCTCGATGCTCCTTGGGGTTGTTGCCACCATGTCCTGCGCCATCCGGCCCCTGGATGATTTCTGAATTCGCACCATCTGCCTTGACCAGCCACACCCTCCCCACTTTGTATTCCGTTGGCATGTAAAACAAGTACATGCATGGCTTTCTCCATGGAGAAGGGGTGTGTGTGTGTGTGTGTGTGTCTGCCACCTGCCAGTTCAACTGATCGGCGACACATGGAGGGTGTTCGGCGATCATGAAGCATAGACATTTCACGATAGCTCGAAGAAGCCGACTCGAATGAGGCGCTCGATGCGAATATGAGGCGCAGATAGAGACGAATAGAATCATATTCCGATCATCCAGAAGTTATCGATAAGAACAATCGAGAAACGGGCCGCTCACGGTGCATTTACGGCGCAGTTGTTCGGCGCCGAGATCACATTTTGTGTTGGGTCTTAGAAAACAAAAAAGATGGCTTGAGTGAAGACGAAAAACTCTCAATAGTAGCTTCCTTTTCTCTGCTTCTGCCTGCTTTCGTGCGGCCGGCTGCGCGGGTAGGGCGTCCATCCTACCTCGCCGTTGCCATTAGCACCGCTGTGGTGGTGACGGTCGCGCCTTGACGGGCCATGCCCTCGACCGCTGTTGCCAGAATAACCGCCGATCGCATGGCTGCCACTCGAATGGCTGCTGCCATGGCTTCCCCCACCGCCGCCTCCGCTGGGCCGTCGCGGTGGTTCTGGCGCCGGCATCGGTTCTTCGACTTCCACCTCCTCCTCATCATACTCCTCCTTTTGGTATTCGGCCACCTGGGCCTTTTCGTTATCAACCTTGGAACGCTCAAAGATGAAGCGCATGGTCCCGTCATTCATTTTCAAATTGGGCTTCCCAGTGCCATTGGCTGTACCGCCAGATGAGGATCCAATGATGGTCGGCGAAGTCATGGAGTTCGGGGTGACGGCTGTCGGGGCCTGGTCGCGCTCCTCATATGGCGAGCACTCGTCGCACCAGTTCGCAATCCGCCGCAAAGGCTGGCCACTCCCTCCTCCTGCCTGGGCGCCTTGACTGCTGCTGCCGCTGCTGTCGCCGCGGCTGATGCTGGTCATGGCGAGGCTGGCTTCGACTTCCTGGTTGACTTTGATCTTAATGTCAATAAACCTATTGAGTTCAAAGCGCGTGCCAATCTTGGTCTGCTTGTGGAACTGCGTGTAGAGGTCAAGCAGATCGAGCATCGTCTCCATGACGCAGGCGCGATTTGTGTGCAGGTCGGTGTATTCCTTGTCTGATAGATCGATCATCTCGCGGGCATGCCAGCCCGTCAGGCGCGCTGTGACCCCCATAATGGCCAACGCCATGGTAAACGACGTCTGCTTGATGGGGGCAAACGTTTTGTATAGGTCGATGGACATGGGATAGGCCACCTCGAAGAATGCACGCGCCTCCTCGGCGTCGGCAATCCTGCTGCGGATCAGCTTGATGAGAATCTTTTGCGGATAGCGCACGCGAAAGTCAAAGGCGACCGTCTGCAGGATAAGCCGATCCAGGCCGACAATGATGCTGCACGGATGCTCAAACCGCTTGTCGTCCGGCGTCGTCGGCTTTTCCGGGTTCCTTAGGTTGTGGGAGGCGCACAAAATATCCTTGGCCTTCTTCAGCGTGTCCTCCACCTTGCACGCCACAAACAGTGAGGCCAGCGCGGCGTCTTGGTAGTGATACTCGGCGTCGCGGAAGTTGAGGCGGAAGTGGTGATAGTATGTACACGCTGTGGCAAAAGTCTTGACGGGTCTGTCCAACAGTTCAAAAAAGTGTCAGCGGATGCCGTCCCTGCCCTCTCGCTTCTTTGTCGTCTTTACTCACAATCGCAGTGCCTCGCGCACCGAGTCGATCAAGTGAACACCATGCAGGCGGTAAATATTCTCGTAGAATGGATCACATCCAGTTTCGCGCTGCTTCTGTCTCAGCCCTTGCTCCAATATGTACTGGCTGGGCATGTTCACATCGCCAGTACTGGGTCCACGAAATGGCGGGTGCTCGCCGACCACGACGATCTGGGGCGTCACAGGTGTCGGTGGTGTTGCCGTCCTTGGTCTGCCATTTCCGTGATCGTTGCTGTGTCCGTTGTTGTGGCCATGTCCTCCTCCTCCTCCCCCTCCACCTCCTCCATGCCGCGAGTTACCCCCTGCTCCTCCGCCACCACCGCCGCTGTGTCGAGAGCGCCGGCCCATCGTCGCGACCGTACACGGCCCTCTTAACGATGCAAGGTCGATGAAGTAGAAGATTCCCGATCGTTTCTTTGACGGAAAACAATGCTGGAGAAGCTCGATACTTGATGTTTATGTGTTGGCGGCGCTGTCGCGGTGCAATCAAACGCACGTCCGGTCGCGATGCACGTGGTGTCGGGAGCGCGCGTCAATGATCGATGCGCCAAAAGAGATGATGCTGCTGAAGAACTGTTGCTGTGGATAATATGCAATCATAGAGCTTGTTACAAAAGTGAAATCTCGAGGTTGGAAAATAGAGAAGAAACAGGTTGTCGCTTGTATTGTCGATGTTGTCCGTCGCACCTTCCGTTTTGAGCGTGTTACCAGCGACAAATGCCGTGTCGCGATAGCTCTTGCCTCGTCCTGCCTCGTCGCAGTTTTCGTGCACCCCTGCCAAAACGCTAAGCGTGAAAGTGTCAGTCGCTCCTTCCTCCAGCGCACTGGTTCGGACAAGCTCTCTGTGCTACAATTGGCCAGCGAGTGCCCAGGCTGCGGGGCGGCTCCACTGGGCTTTGGCCAGAGCCCGCATCGCTCAGCATCGCAAAACCAGCAGGAACGACCTGCTAGCATGACGGACCCCCATGGCCACAGCCCATGTGATTGCTTCCTTCCCTTTTTCGCCTGCGGCTTGCTTTCCTCTTGGCCTTTTCCACCATTTCGCACCCTTTTTTTTGTACTCTCCCACAGTAAACAAAATGGAGGCCGAACATAGTCCGCCATAGAAGGGGTTTTGCGGCGATCTTTTTTACCATTACGGAGTACTGTATTACACGGCAACATTACGGATTTACGGTATTGCATGTTTTGGAGGGGGCGAACATACAGCGAACGACTAGACGAGCAATGATTACAAGCGACATCTGAATCTAAAAAAGAGCCGGCCTCACTTTTTGTTCAAGATTTACGAATTTGACGATCCAGCCTCGTGTCACTTTTTAACGTCTTTTTTTTTTTTTTTTTACTATTGTCTTTACAGACATCTTGACGTTCTTTTTCGGCCTCCCACGTTGCATGCCAGCATCGGTCTGACGGCCAGTGTCAAAGAGATGCCGGCCGAATCTGGCGCGGGGCAGGCCTTTCACTGCAAGCCACCAGCAGCGAGAAACGGGGATAAAGAAGCTGGCAAGATGGCCGCCAAACCTGCCACCGGCACGGCCGCTTCGTCCTTGCCGAGCCTGAGTGCGCAGCAGCTGCATGCTCTCTTTGACATTCTCACGCATTACGAGACCTACCGCGAGATCCTGGCCTTTCGCGACCCCGACACGATCTACGCCTATGGGACGCCGTTTGCGACGACGGTCGTGACCAAGGACAGCGAGGCCGAGCAGGTCTCGTATGCCGCGCCGTCGACTTCGCCCATTCTGCACATGCTCTTCAACAAGCTCGTGCTGTCCCTGCCGCCAGCCAAGACACTGCCGCCCGAGTTCTGGCACGTGCGCGTCCAGACCATGCTGTCGATGCTCGGCGCCGCGGAGCTGTCGGAGAGCTACGACCAGGGCGCTATGGGCACCCGCAAGATCCTCGCCACGGCGTCATCGGCACTGATCGAGTCCATGGCGCGCGGTGCCTTGGGCGGGTATCCCGTGGCGGTCAGCACTTCTTCGTCTGCCGACAGTAGGCCACTGGCCGACCAGGGCTATGATATGAACGATGCTGCGAGCTTCACCAAGGCCTGGGATGATGTTGTGCGGGAAATGGTTTATGGCAATCTGATTGACGAGCTATTCGTCTACTTTTCGGAGCACGACAATGTCGAAGACCACTCGCCTGCCGTCAAGGCGGCCGTCGACTACATTATCATTCAGTATGTCCCTGTGACGAAAAAATGACGGCCAATTTTCTCCCTCTAACCTTTAGTCTCGCCGAATTTCTTCATTACATTTTTGTGCTGTCACCCAACGGTCGATACCTTACGAAACTGTTGGAAAGCGTGCAGCGACTTGTTCCGTATGCACTCGTGCGGCAGACTCTCCGAGTCAGCAATGCTGCCAGTATGATCAACGGCATGATGAAGCTGCTCCTGGCCAAGCTGAGCGTGGCGGGCCTGACCAACTGGATGGGTCTGACCTCGTCCGCTGACGACGGCATGAACTTGCTGCAGCGGATTATATCGCTGGTCATGTCGTACGACTCGGGTAATTTCAAAAAGGCCGCCGACAAGATTGAAAAGGCCAAAGACGGACCCAGCAAGGCCCAGCTGGCCGCTATCCGCGAGCACCTGGCACGGCCGCGCCAGTACCACGAAGCCGTGCGGCGCGAGAGCATGAGCAAGGGCCAGTCCATGGTGGTGGCGATTCTCGAGTCGGTCGACCCGAGCCTCCTGTCGACGCTCACAGAGTCGCAGCATGCGCAGCTGGCACACTACTACGCTGCACTGCTGTCGGTGAATGACCGCCGCGCCATCACAAACGTCTTTTGTCGCAGCACACCCGACCACTTCACACAGTGTCTGCGCGACGGCCTGGCCGCCTTTGACCCGATTATCCGCACGATCCACGAGAACATTGATCTCAAAGAGCACGTGGCCGACTTTGAGGCCTTTGTCGACGAGTTTATCAGTGTCAGTAAAGGCAGCAAACCCGATCCTTGCTCGTCGTCATCCAAGAAATCAAACAACGACGAGAGAAAACTGCCCAGTGTCAAGGACTATGTCAACCTTCTTCGCGACAACCGCCTTTTGCTTTACAAGTGGTGCCACCGCGTCTGCCGGGACACGTCAGACATTCGTGACATGTTCCGCGCGTGGTCTGTCGAGACGATCAAAGTCTTTCGTGGCCCAGAAGAAAACGCACCACAAGCACCTGGGTCTCGAGTCGGGGGCGGCATGGACAAGCACCTCCAGAACATGTTTTCTGGACTGTCAGCGGATGTGCAAAAGTCTCTTCTGCCGGTGCTCGACAGCCATGTCGCCTACCTCGTGGCTGTTGACGAAGCTGCTGCTCGGCAGAGGCAGGCCCTCTTTGACAAGGTCTTTGCGCCGGCTGATGACACTTCTGCAGCTACTGGCCCTGTTTGTGAATCAGCAGAAAAGTCCAGCCCCGGTGCTGGCCGGTTTATTGCGCGCTGGCAGCAGCTGCTGGACGAGACAGTCATTGGTCCAGCAACAATGGACGGTCCGATGAGGAACGGCCGGGATGTCGCCAATGTCATGGCGCCAGGAAAGACAACTGCACATGCCAACGATGACCGTGATAAAAATGGAAGTGTTAATGGCAGCGGGAGCGGGAGCGGCGTGTCTGGGTTCCTTGGGCGCAGACACGAAGGTCTCATCAGCGGGCTCTCGAGTGCCATCAGCAGTCGTCGAACGTCGCCAGCGAGGCCGCCACCAACACTGACGCCAGCGGAATCCACATCATCGCCGTCTCGCATACCGCTGACCTCGGGTCCAAAGCCTCCCAATGGAACAGCTGTTGTGGAAGCACTGGGCGAGCAGTTCCATCAATATTTGAAGGAAAACTGCTGAGTTCATTTCCCGTTTTTTCCGTTTTGGTTTTTCTGGTGTTTGGCGGTGTTTTATTTCCTCTCCATTCATGATACATTTTGACAGCGATGTCAGCGGTAATTTAAGCCAATTACAATCCATTATTTTGACGATTTCCATTTCGTAACTTGACTTATAACAGTGTGTTCGAGTGATATGGTGTATGTGAGTCCCTTGATACGAGGTTGAAAGTTACTTCTCAGATGTACCTTTTTTCAACTTTCCAAATCCTTTGAAAAGTGGGTACCTGCGGATCTGCTGGATCCCCCTGAATCACAGGCGCGTCGGTAAACTATTCGTACCTACCTACGCTATTCTTGGCGCAACTAACACAAAAATCCAGTGATGTGGCTTCTTGACGATACGACGAGGCAACGATTGACGACTGGCGATTGACGACACCTCACGAGGTGCGACAACACGAGGCCAATTACGGTGCGACGGACGTCAAGAACGTGTGCTAGTACGATCGACAGCTAGGCCGACCGTCGCGATCCGCAAGCTGAGCTGAGAGCTGCGCGACCAACCGACGACTTTGCATCACGACATTTTGCATCGCATTGCATTGCATCGCCCCCAACACATCCCGCTCCACTGCATACTCCAAATATCTCCGCCATGCTGCAAGTTCGGCTGTGGCTGCTGCTTGCGCCGCTGCTCCTTTCGGGGAGCGTGCCTACAGTAGCGGCGACGGAGCTCAGCCTGCCGTCGTACCATTACGGTGATCCCATCAAGGTGGAATGCATGAACCGCAATGCGTGAGTTATTCATTGTCGTGTCGTCGGTGCCCGGCCGCTCCAATACTGACTTTTTTTTCTATCAGGGAAACCGGCGAGCATATCCAGCTGTCCAACCACGAGATCGAGTGGGTGCCCTTCCCCGTGTGCAGCGAGACCCAGAAGCCGCTGGCCTTCCACTACGGCGTCGAGGGCGAGGTCAACTGCACGATCGAGGCCGTGAGCGATTCCTTCTTCCACCTTCTCGAGTTCTACCTGCACGCCGACGCGCCGCTCGCGTGCCGCCTGGCCAACCGCCCGCCGCCGCACATTGAGGGCGTCGACATGAAGAAGCACAAGCCCGAGTACGTGCCGCTGGTCGTTGCGCTCGCGGGCACGCTGCAGATGAGCCACATGCACGTCGCCACGCACCTCAACGTGCTGCTGCACAGCGCACCCAAGCACCATATCCACCCGCACGACAGCGGCGTGCTCGACTCGGCCGTCGCCTACAGCACGAGCCCGCTCGGCCACCCCATCCACCAGGCCGGCGGTCCCGACGGCCCGCCGCTGTCGGACGCAAAATCGGGAAAGCCCGGCGAGGTCCCGCGCGAGTCGACGCGTCTCATCATTGGCGACCCGCTGCCCCTGGCCTTCTCGGTGCGCTGGTTCCCGACGCCGCATCTGCCCAAGACGGAGGGCCGCGTCGAGTGGGCCGGCATGGGCAACCATGTCGGGCCGAGCACCATCTTTTACGGACTCGTCTCCTTCTTGGCCGGCGCGCTCGTGTCGGCCGTCTACTTTTTCGGCACCGTCCTGCCGCGCCGGCTCAAGGGCCGCAGCCTGGGCGGAGCAACGCCGCTGGGCTACGGCATGAGCAACGGTGTTGGCGGCAGCACGGCCAGCCTCGGTGTGGGCAACGGTTGGGGCATTGCACCAACAAAGCGTGCCCTGGACTGAGACATGTAGTGTATAGTGGGCGGGAGAACCAGTCTCTTTGTGTTTTTTTTTTTTTTGTTTTGTTTTAGTTTGTTCTAGACGGCGTTGGAATAAGGGTGGGCTTTTTGGTCCTTTTCTGGTATTTGTGTTCTCTATAATTTAACTGTAACGTATATGCATACATCAATGCAAAAGTTTGTACATGATTCACGATCTTGAGCAGGTACCTGTACACGTCTTCTTTATCCCTCTCTTCGGGCCTCCATTTTTTATTGACGCTTCTTGGCACTGTTGGCTGCGCCATTGGTCTTGAAGCGAGCCAGCAGTCGAGTGTACATATCGACGAGCAAAAGGCAGGCTGTTTTTCTGTTAGTCCAAGAGTTTCATCCAAAACAAGACACAAACACAAGACAGAAGAGACGTACGCATCAGCAGCCACGGTCCCATAAACTGGTAACGGAACATGTTCTTCTGGGCGGGCGAGTAAAAGTCGGGGTTCCATGCGCCGACATCGTTCATCGTTGTCGCTGTCGTCAGGGCTGTCTCAACAGCATAGACGACCAGCAGCAGCTCCAGGGCCGGCGTCGTCGACGCCGTGCCGCGCGTCGCAAAGCGGTACAGCGCGTAGAGCACGACAGGCAGCGTAAAGACGAGCTCGAGCTTGAGGAATAGCTCGATCCAGGGGCCGCCGGCGTGCAGCGCCTCGCCCGTCGGTGGCGTCCAGCCAAGGAGCGGATCGTGGTATGTCTCGAGGTACCATTCGTGGAAGAGCTGCAGCGCATGCAGGGGCGCGCCCTCATCGCCAGCAACCCAGGCCGGGTAGACGTCCACCATATCAACACCTGTCGTTGTCCATAGGGAAAGGGTTGGTCAGCGGGAGCTCGATGGCAGCGGCCCATGTCTACTCGTCTACTCACACAGAATGACAAGGGGCTGGAGACAGAACCAGGCCAGCCAGACGCGGTCGCGAGCAGCTTGCGGAATCATGATGGCGTTGGGCAGCGGCATCCAATTGCCAATAGCCAATGATGTATCAACAGAGACAAAGTACGCACTGGGTAATATGCGTTTCGACGTTGATATCAACAAGGGATCAAGAATGTCAGCCGGGAAATTACACTCTACAGAGTTGCCAAAAATGTCATGTGACTCTCAGCCTCGTCTGCAAAAAAGTGACAGGCGTGCGCCATGAGGACAAAACGAGCTCGTTTTTCCCAACGAAATAAAAACCCTGTTTTTTTTATTCTGTTACGCTTGCATTAGCCACACTTGGCAGTCGGTCTTATTGCTGTGACAGTGAGAGTCAACCCAATGAGATGCAATAAAAAAAATAAGGACAGCAGGAGATACCGCCAATAGGAATCATACCGAATATCTCGTCAGGATGCAAGACCAAAAAAAGTCGGAAAGAAATGCCCAGACGCGGGATCGAACCGCGGACCTCCTGCTTACTAGGCAGGCGCAGCTACCACTGTGCTACCCGGGCATTGGTTGTTGGAGGTGACCGAGTTTAGACAGCTTTTAGTGGACGCTGTACCTGGCTAGTGGAGGGGGTTCAGTGAGTGTCAGTGATTCCAAAAGGAAGTATATGCTGCGGCCAGTGTGGTCATTGTGCATTGCAAAATGAAAAATGCTTCCGTTTTTGAGTCTAATGAATTTGAATAATGTGGCGTATGACATCACTCATTTTTTTAAGTTTTGTAGATTACGATGCCGAGAAGGAAGCTCATCTCCAGACCTATGGAAAATGCGGAAAATAAAATTGGCTGCAGAATGACGTGCGCCGCGGTGGCCGCTACGAGTTTCCACGATACCGGCTGGCCGTGTGCGCCTCGTTTACATTTCTACTCTGCCCTCGATGCGGGCGGGAAACGGACTTGTGGCTGTTCCCGAAACAGCGTTCGTGACACTCCGAAGACACATGCCTGATCACCCCTTGACACCTGACAACGGAGACATGCCCCAGTATTGCAGCATCTTCGCCCAGCCAGCCATGCGCAATGATGGCATGTCACCCCACGGGATTTTGAAAAAATCTGCCCGTCGTCATTTGTTGCGTTCAGGAAAGGACCCTCGGACAGCATAGCCATGCCGGGGCGAGTATGGATCTCTTGATTTTCATCGGCATCTCCGCCGGGCTGTCGTTCTCGTTCCGCCGCCGACAACGGGTCACGTGATAAACAAGCTTTTCCCTAATTATTTTGTGCCTGCCTATCAGCAGGCGCACGTATATCTGGCTGCTGCGCATGGACGCAGCGGGCCATTCCGTAGAGCTTTTTTGCCTCTCGCCAGGCACAGGATTACATGCTGCAGGGACGCGTGAGTGAGACAGGATGACAGCTGGCAGGGCGTCGTTTTGTTCGTATTTTTCGCATTCCATGGTCTGCACATCTCAGCACATCCTTTTCTCTCGTTTTCTCATTCTCCTCATTCTTCTTCGAGTTTTTCTTGCAGCCTTTTCACTTCTCACTCCATGGGATGGGATTAGTTGTGTGTCGACTGTTTTTCCCCCCTCCCCGTCAAGTACATGTACAGTGAGATTCTGCCAAGTCCCGAGCCTCTGGAGAAAATACGATTTACGACGTATCTGCAGGGTGGCAGGGTACCTAAAATACATGGTCCATGTACCGGTACAAGACGCATCCTATCCAATGTTGCGCAGCGTCGTATTGCAGCAAAGCTGATCCTTGTGCACAACGTACAAGGTGCGGATAGCAGACGTTTAGCATTGTACGCGCATTAAGATAGAGATGCATGTGCGTCCATCTTACAGTACTCGCACCCTGGTTGCATAGCGAATGGAGGCAGCCGTTAGTGATGTGTCTTGCTGTCTTAGCTGTGTCGTCGGACGAGAAACCCCTGTGCTATGCATGCTAGCGAGGGTAGCACGGAGTACAGGTACAGCCACATGCGCTGGCAAGTGTCTGCTCGTACAGGCCTTTACAGGCTTTGTATGGATTACAGGCGCCGTACAGGCCCTTACGGGCTCTTACAGGCTCAGTATCTCGCATGTACCTGTACTGCACTCCCTCCTTTTTAGCCCTTTTTGTCACTGACAGCGCACGTCGTCGCAGCCGCCACGCAAGCCTTGTTCTTAGGCTCCCACCAAAAACCAGCCGATTCGCGGCCGGTCGTCAGCAAAAAGGCCATTCATCCAAGCCTAAACGGGGTGCGCATGATTTTTTTTTTTTCATTCGTTTTTGCTCTGCTTTGATCCTCTAGGAGCTCTCTCTATCACACTTGGTAGACTGGTATTTTGCTCGCATATAGAAGCCTAAAACTGACAGGGGCGAAAACTCTCTGCAACGGGCAAAAGCCTTTGGCTGTCAGTCCACGTGAACAGACTGCCCAACATTTTTTTTGTTAAAATTTATTTTGGAGGCCGTTTCTTTGTCGGGGAATTCCGTCGTTTTCCTCTTTCAATGTCTTCAGCCCCATTACGCGGCGACAAGGTCACCCGCGCAGGCACCATGCGGGCAAATAACGGGAATTGCCTATTTCTGGTGAAAAACGACATTGGCTCTTTGCCCGAGGCAGTCTTTATTTGGGGAGGAGGAGAGAGTCCCCGCTGTACTCGTAAGAAGCAACACCTGGCAGTGTCCTCCGAACAAGATGCATGCCGAGTATCAAGCCCAACTGCTCCTTCTGTACCGGTACATCTATTTTATTATACGGAGTACTCGTACATGTACTCCGTACACGCGCTCTCTCTCTCTGTGACAGCCCCACAAGGTTATCGAATGGGAGTGCTGCTGCGACCATCGTTCCTGTGATTGCCCCGCACTTGCCCTCCTTTTTCAATCTTCTCTTGCTTCTGGAGGCTTGTGCTTTTCTTTCTCGTTTTCTTGGTTTCGTCCTGGTCGTTTCCACGTTTCCACGTTTCCGCGCTCGCTTTTGCCCTCTTTTTGTTATTTCCTCTTGTTGTATTCAACGGAGCACAGTCCGCGTTGGCGTGCACATACGAGTATACTCCGTATCTTACACGGACTCCGTATGCCGTTTGTATGCGATAGGGTGCCGTTTGCCGGGGAAAGAGGGTTTCTCCATCCGATCAACACAAGAGGCACAAGAAGCACAAGAAGCACAAGAAGCACAAGAAGCACAAGAAGCACAAGAAACACGAGAGAAGGAAAGAGAAGTGAGCTAATGAGTGAGGAACGCAACTTATGACAGTATCACACTCTGTCGTACAACGTTCACCCTCCTGCGCCACTGTCGCACTGCAGCACCCGTCCTTGCGTGCAGTATTTTTTTTTTTTTGGCTCAATTCTTGGCTGCCTGTTGGCGGCTTCTCTGCAGCTTCCATTCGTTTTCGTCCTGCTACAAAGTACGCCTATTATTTTTTCTTGCTGGCCCTCTCGCCTTGCGCTGTTGAGATCGGTCTTTTGTTGTACTCCGTACTTTCTGTTCATGTACGGCTGTAGATCTTAATGTACCGCTACATCCCAGGCCCGCAAATGTTGCATCGGTCCAAGCGCAACATTGGATGCTCCCCATGTATCGGGTACCAAGCGGGGCTGCATTGAACAGAGACGGAACGGAGTGCCGAAACCTTGAGGGTGGAATGGACAAGGGGTGCCGCAGCCGCAGGTTGGCGCGGCTCGGGGCAATAAAAAAAAACAGGACACGGGAGAAAGCAACGGGGACCGCATCGTATGGCACGCAAAAGATACTTACTCCGGGTAGGCTTGCTGCAAGGAAGAAAACCGAGTACTCGTAGCACTTCCTTCCCCCCTCCCCGCAGCAAAATGCGCCGCGCGCGACAGGTGGCTATGCGCTACAGTGTATATGTATACGACGTACTGCGCCAAGGTACTTTGTACATACTAACACTATTGATTTCCTTTTTGAGCGGCCATGCCGTCTGCGCGGCGCTGCCAAAATACGGAAAAATGAGTATTTCTTTGCGGCGCTGACATCTTCTGAACTTGGCGCCGTTGGAGGGATGATTGATAGCCATTGCCAGTCCTTCTCCGTTCTCTCTTGAAACGGTACTCATTCAGCGAGCAGTGAAACCGCCACGAGAAAAAGAAAAACAGCTGGCAGAAAAGCTGCAGGCAAAAAAACAGCTGCATGGGGGTTCCTCCCCTTTGTCGAAACAGCGCCCCTTCCCCGCCCCTTTCTCCGTGACGCGGCGACGCGCGTTGATTGGTACCAGATGACTTTAATATGGAGACCAATTTCCCGCTACAGATTAGGTAAACTGACGCGTCCCATATTGGCAGAAAGCTCACTTGTACTGTTCATGTATCTCGGCACCAGCAGTTGCCTAAAATGTACTCGCATACTACACCTTTCTTAATTTAGCAGGCGAGCGGTCTGCGCGCGGACCCTTTTTTAGTGGACGCCCTCTGACTGGCAGGGTCAGGGGCCAGGGGACGCCAAGCCTTTTCTGGATGCCGCTAGCGATAAAGGAATTAAAATAAACTGCAGAAAAAATAGGAAAAAAAAAATTGGGCTGTAAAAGGCGATGGAGGGATGCGAAAAAAAGTGCAAAGGGGAATAAAAGAGAGCAATAGGCAAAAAGACGAGGAAAAAGAAAGAGAGGGCAAAAAAAGACGAAAAAAACTGGAGAGGCATTTTTTCTTCTTGGGCGTCCCAAGGGACAGATGCAGTAGTGACAGCGCTACACACACTGTAAGATACGCGTACCTGTGCACAGCAATCATGTAGACGTCCGTACTGTCTGTAGTGCGGACTGTACTTTGTACGCGTACTGGGAGACAACTTGCACCAGTTTCACGATTCGTTGGCAAAGTCCTGTCCCTCGTTTTTCATCGCCTGGCAGCACAAAGGACAGAAACGGCAAGTGCACAGCCTAGCACCGCGGACGCGCCTTCCTCGTCAATGCCATACTCCGTACCCCAAAAAAAGCCAGGCTCGGAGACTCGTACGTCCAGTTTCGCAGTTTTCGCAGTTTCGCAGTTTCCTTGTCTGTGAGAGGAGTCCCTAGTTCCCAGGGCTCGGTCCTTCCTGTTCTGGCACTTTGCACCTCTTGCTCCTTCCCTCTTTTCCCAGTCTCCGCGGGTTGCTTCCTTCCCAGTTTGCAAAAAGGATTTCCTTCTCTGCTCCGTACTCCGCGGATACTTGTCTTCTTTTGGAAAACTGTTACGAGTAGGCCTTGTTATCTTTTTTTTCCCCGGCCGTTTTTAGTGTTTTTTTCCTGTTTCCTTTTTCACCACTTTGCCTTTTACCCTATTCCACTTTTCGCCATTCTCCTGTCTCTCTCTCTCTCCTTGTCTCCTGTCAACTCCAGTCGCCTCTTGTCTACTTTGGCCTCTAACCCCCCCCGGCACCTCCTTTCCTCTCCTGTCTCTCCCTCCCGCGTCCACTCAAACTCAAACCCACAACTCGCCAGCAGGGCCAGCGCACTTGTTCTCCAAGTTCTTCGAGTAGCTCTACTTTTTTTTTTACCGCCGCCGTTTCTTTTGGTCTCTCTTTCTCTGCCCCCTTCCCTGTTTCTCTTCCTCTCTTTCCTTCTCTATCTACGTCTTTGGCCCTTTCAAACTATTTTCTTACGCGCGTCTGCATCGTCTTCATTCGTTTGACTTTTCGTTGCCCGGCTCGGCCTTTTCGATCGAGCGCGCGCCGCACAGCCTTCTCTCTCGCGCCCTTCCTAGGAGGCTTGTACTCCATTCTCTCACCATATCAACGACGCGTTTCCCGCCTGAACCTCGACCTCCTTGTTCTTCTCGGCACATGCAGACCTTGTCGACGACATTGGCGCCTTTAATAACATCATAACCAGTCTACCTCGGTTTCAGATTTCTTGTTTGCTTTTTCTTGGGACACGATATACACGCGATAACGACACACCAATTCGCCGCCACTGCTCTCTGTCTTGTCTGTATCCCTTTCTTGCTCACTTTCTCCCACCCCCTCTCTTTTCTTTCTCCCATCAGACTGCCGACTACGCGCCGTGATGGGTGTCTTCAGCTTTGTTCGCCGGCTCGCCATGTCGCCGGCGGCACAGGCTGGCTACCAGTCGCTCTCGGCGGCCACAACACCCGCCGGCTCGCCCATGTCTGCCTTTGAGGAGAAGGACCGCCATGACTTTGGCAGCTCGTCGCGCTATGCCGAGCGCTCGCCATCGCCATCCTCATCGTCGTCATCGACCACCTACATCGGGTCGCCCTCGTCAACATCCCCAGTACGCCGTCCGCCACGGGGCTCTCTGCGCGATCTGCTGAATCCGCGCCGTTTCCGCCGTCTTCGGCGCGGTACCTGCTACCTGCTGCTGCTCGACATCTCGATTGTTCTCTTTTTGCTCGTTGCTTTTGAGCCTCTCATCACACTACTTGTGCGCAACGAGGAAATGTTTGGCCAGCGTGTCGAGCTGTCCGTGCCCAGCGCCGTTAGCGCCTGGGACCCTAACCACCAATGCGCTGCCAACACCGAGGTCCTGCAGGAGTCCAAGGACGCTGGCCAGCTCTACGAGATTCCTCGCATCCTCCACCAGACCACCGCCACCAACAAGATCCCCGAGAAGTGGGTTGAGCCCCAGCAGAGCTGCAAGCAGGCTTACTCTGCTTTTGAGTACAAGGTAAGATGAGCGCAAGCACAAAAGGAGTCATTGGACATTCTAACACCACAACAGCTCTGGACCGATGAGTCGGCTCGCAACTTCCTAAAGGCCGAGTACCCCTGGTTTGTTCCCTACTGGGACGGCTACCTGTTCCCGATCCAGCGCGCCGACGCTATTCGGTACTTTGTGCTGTACCACTACGGCGGCATCTACCTCGACATGGACACGTGGTGCAACAAGACGCTGCCGCTGGAACGCATTGAGTCGCCCGGCGGTAACTCCCACCGCGCCCTGTTCAAGTCCACCACCCCGACCGGCGTGACCAACGACTTTATGGTGGTCACCGCGCGCCACCCCGTCTACGAGGCCGCCATCCACGCCCTGCCGTTTGCCTACCGCCTCACCCGCTTCTTTGCGCCCGTCCTGCCCTACGTCTCCATCATGATGGCGGCCGGCCCCATGTTCCTCACCATGGTGACCAAGGCCTACCTGCTCGACAAGGCCCGCACGCCTTCGCTGCCCTCGCTGGCTACGGGCGTCATCAATGCCACCGAGCTTGCGCCCTTTATCACTGACCTCGAGAGCAGCACCTGGCACAAGTCGGACGCCAAGGTCCTCATGTGGATCGGCGTGCGTCCGTGGACCTGGTTCGCCATGGGTGCCGTGGGCCTGCTGATCGGCTTGTTGATTGTCAACAAGCTGCTGTCGCTGTGCTTCTCGTGCCTGCGCGGCCCAACATCGAAAAGCAGGAGCGCTGCCAACAAGCAATCAAAGCTTGTATGAGTTCTGCTTGTTTTGTTTTTATGGCGATGTTGCTGATTTTTTTGATTTATCCATCATGCTCGGGCTTCATGTGTCGTTTCTACTGATTTCGCTAATTTTCACATTTTTTACGTCTTGAAATCTCATCTTTTGTCTTTTTTTTTTATCAAATCTTACATCTTGGGTACAGTGGGCGAGCGGTGTTCAGTTCTAAACTGCATTACGTTGTTTTTTTGTGTCTTCTGTTTCTTTCTTTTTTGTTCTCTTGTCGTTTTTGTGACGATCTGATTTTTTTTTCATCAATCTTGGGACAGGATATATTTCTCTTTTTCGTTGTTGTTTACAACTTTTTTCAATTTTTCCTATTATTCTCGACATTGTACATACCGAACCAATTCGTATGATTACTTTTTGTCTCCATTCACATTTCCATTCGCATCACCATTCGTGTCTTGTGCTTGCTCTTTGGCTTTTTGCCTCGGCGCCATGGCTGCGATGACGGCCGCCTTTTTCGCGGGTGTCCAGTCTTCCCATACCATCGTGTACAAGGCCGTGTGCCGTCCCGGCGGCGAAGGTGTCTTTGGGTCGACGCCGTTGCGCGCGTCCAGAGCTGCGGCAGACAGGCCGACGCCTTGCTGGCACAGGCGGTTCGGCTCAAAGGTCCGCTCCCACCGCATCACGCCCTCGAGGGTGAACCCCATGTGCTCGGCCAGCCGTCGCGAGGCTATATTGATGGTATTGGTGAGCCACGTCACGCGTCGCAGGCCGAGCCCGCCCTCGGACGGCGGATCGAGCAGATACAAGAGGGTGAGGCCGACAGCGTTGCTGGCCATGTGCGATCGCTGAAAGGGCGGGAAGACCACGAGGCCCATCTCGACCACGGCCGCGCTGACATTGGAGCCCGAGAGTGTGACGATGCCGGCGATGCTCGCCGTGTGGTCGGCATGGCCCTCGTCCTCGTCCCGTTCCCGTTTCCGCTTGTCGATCATGGCGTACAAGCTCCCGCTCGCCGTAGAATGCACGACCTTGTACACCTTTTCCATAAAGTCGTCGACCGTCGGCACGACCGGCAGCAGCGTATACGTGAATGCCTCGGGGTACTCGTTGATCAGCTCGACAAGGCGAGGCACATGCCGTTCAGGCTGGCGTATTGTTCATATCTGTTAGATGCTTGTTCACGCCTCGTCGTTATTTTCTTTTCTTCTCTCTACTCACATCAAGCACTTCCAGGGCAACGAGATCATTCTCGAGCTGTCGCTGCTGGCTGGCAAAGGTATTTTCGGGCATCTTGATGCTGTGGTGGACAATAACGTGGTGGCTCACGTCGTCGACTCGAATCTAATGACGATGTTGCGATGCTGACTTTCTACCCCTCCGTTTTCAGATCGAAGAGAGCAAAGGAGATGAGAGCCAAGCACCAGCAGGCCTGCGGCCTCCGCACAAGCTCATTCAGTGTCATACGTAGCTACATATATACTTCCCATTGCAGTACTGGTCCTTCTTTATGCGCGTGAGATGCCTGCAGGATCGGCCGCCGTCATCGCTGCTTTTATACCGACGGAATCCCTCCTGCCTATTTTGGGAAGTAAGCATCCTGTCGACATGATTCGTAGCATCCAAATAATCAAGATGCTGACAGCTTGATTAAGGTTTTTTGGAGGCTTCCTGGTTTATCTTATTTTCCGCTCTCGTGTACCTTGGTCTGTAGGTAATTTTTGCATCTTTCCGTACAAATAGGTACCTATATGATGATTTTATATTCTTTCTTTCTTGTCTCTTTTTCTTGAAAAATAAAAAATATATTGTTTTTTCGGAAGAAAAAAAAATACCTTTAAATTCCACCTTAAACATGCATATCTACCTAGGTACCTACTCACCCAAAAATAGAACTTTGTCGCGTACCTACCTAAACAGTTCATCAAATCATTCCTTGACGTTGCTTCCATTTACCGGTGTTAAAAGACTCATGTGGAATAGGTAGAAATGGCACACATCATAGGAATCATGAGACTACCTACTCAATAATACGTAACGACATATGCTTGAAAAATAAACGATGCTAAGCGCTACGGCAGCCAGAAATTAGGCGTTAGTGGAGCTAGCTGCATAAGGAGCGTTAACTGTATACCATACATAAAAGAAGCCTATCCGATATGGTGTAATGGCTAACATCCGACGCTCTCACCGTCGAGCTCGGGGTTCGATTCCCCGTATCGGAGATATGTTTTTTTGTCATAATTTTTTTATTCTTATCTTTGATTTTTCTCTCTCTCTTTATCTCACATACACACTCTGATCTTTTTCTGCATCGTACATTTTGTTGTTGCCTCATAGCAGTCAACTTTCGCGGGGAGTTCAATCTTTAAATTCTAGGCTCCCATGCTCCTTCCGTACGGAGAACTCCGTACGATCTGGGCCGACAGTAGCCCCATCAGGCGGACCCTTGCGGCAGGCAAGCATTTTTAGCGCCGACGTAAAGGTGTACGGCTTCGGCGCCGTATTCGACACGGAACGATCCATGATGGAGCGGTCAGCCCACAAAGAGCCGGACAATTTTTCGAACAATAACAGAATGACGACAAGAGACCCAGAAAGAAGAAAAAAATCCTCCGTATTTATTGAGAGATTTCCAGCTCGCGTTTCCATACGGGAGTAGGAGTCATCGGGACCGACGAAGCCCGAGCACCGGTCGCGAGACAAAGGACCCACTTTTCGTCTTATAATGACGATCCAAAGAAAGGATGTTGTACGAGAGGAGTTCATAGACAGCCTTGCACGACAAAGACCAGGAGACGCTAATGGGAAGAAACAAGGAATAGCCTGGGACTCACAAGAGGATTTTCTGTTCCCACAATCTTATTGAATACCCCTTGAAATAGCAGCCACACCCAGGTGACACTGCCTTCAGCCCCCTCTTTTTTTCTTCCTTCTCTTTGCTTCAAAACATACACAATTTTTGCTCACCTTCTTCTGTACCGTTTCTTCTCGTTGTTGCAATACATTGATCCTTGTGCTTCTCCAGCCTCCGTTTCTGCCCTGTCCGGAGGAGTCACCACTGCTGCAGGAGTCCGTCAGCACACAGATAACACAACATACTCCTTCTCCTCTTTCTTTCTTTCCCTTCCCCCCCTTCCCCAGAATCATATAAAATGGCAGGCTTTGTTCGTGCCATTCGGCCAGTACTTTCTCCTGCTGCCATCACTACGGCTGCTGCTGTTGCGGGATACGCGCTTTATACCCGCACATATTCCATTGCCCACGCAGAGACAGACGCCGAGATGACGGCAACAACACCGACACCCCTCCTGACCGGCTTCGGCATCCACACTCTGACGCTGACAGAAACTGAATTGATCAACCACAATGTCAAGCGGCTACGCTTCTCTCTTCCAGGAGCAGGCGCAGAGGACAAAAACGTTGTAGCCGGGTTTCCGGTGACGTCGGCGTTGCTCGCCATATCGTGGCCCAAGGGCAGCTGGACGCCGGCCCTGCGTCCCTACACGCCCATCAGCGACCCGGATGAGGACCACGTCGACTTTCTCGTCAAGCTGTACCCCAACGGCAAGAATTCGACGCACCTGCACGGCATGCAGCCCGGCGACACACTGACCGTCCTGCGCATCCCCGGTTACAACTGGGTGGCCCCTTCGGAGGCTGAGAACAAGACGCAAAAGAAGCGCATCGCTCTCGTCGCCGGCGGCCAGGGCATCACCCCTTGCTACCAGCTCCTGCGCGGCATCCTGCGCAACCCCAAGGACAACACCACGACGGCCACGCTCGTCTGGGGCGTCAACTCCGAGCAGGACCTCATCCTCCGCAACGAGCTCGCCGCCCTCCAGAAGGAGTACCCGAGCCGGCTGAGCGTGCAGTACGTCGTCAGCCAGCCGTCCGGCAAGGAAGCCCTCGGCCAGAAGCTCGAGGACGGCATGATCGAGGGCCGCGTGACGGCCGACATTCTCCGGGCCGCGGGCATCTCTGCCGATGCCAAGCCCGAGGCGAACGGCGACGGCATCTTCAAAGTGTTTGTGAGCGGCCCGCCAGCAATGGAAAAGGCGCTGCTGGCCCGTGGCGGCGTGCTCGCGTCCGTCGGATTCACCAAGAAGGATGTGCACAATTTTTGAGGAGGCAGGTGGTAGTAGTTCATAGGTAATAGCATCATCGTCTCTTTCGTTTTTTTTTTATCAAAACAAATAATTCATCACTCATTATATCGTCCACGCGTTGAGAATCGAGAGGGCCTGTACAAGTCAGTCTTTTTGAAACGATTTGATGACACCCAGTATTGCAAGGTCCTTCATTCTGACGCATACCTTTTCTGCCGATGGCCGCCGGCTGCTCTCGTACTGCAAGAGCGACGCCACCAAACCCACAAGCGTGTCGTCCACGCCGGGCAGGAGTTCCGTCCATGGCCGTCCCGCAAACTCGCGGTACATGCCAAACGGCGGCGTGCGTAACGATGTCGCGGCCTCGGGCCACGACTCTTTCGTTGGCGTGCCCAGCGTCTTGAAGATGCTCAGAATCAGCCCGAGCTGGTTGCCGTCTTCGTGGGCTGCGCGAGACTCAAAGAGAGGACTCGTGTCGCCCGTGCAGGCTGCTCTCGCACACGCCGCCAGCATCGCCCCGGCCGCCCACAGATCGACGCTGGCGCCATAGGCAAGGTTGCCAAACAGGACCTCGGGTGCTCGGTACGGCCCCGTGCCGATATCGAGCACCTTATGGGTGGCCGGTTCTGCGTCGCCCCCGGCATCGTCGCGCGTCGACAGCCGCGGGTGCCATGCCGTGCCAAAGTCAGACAGGTAGGCGGGCCCCGTCGGCGAGGCCAGCAGCACAGCCGACGGCTTGATGTCGCGGTGGATGATGCCCTGCGCATGGAGACGGGCCAGTGCTCCAAAGACGTCCACAAATATGGTGCGCAGCTGTTCTCTCGAGAGGGGATGGCGTCCGCCGCCCTGAAGCAGTGTCTCGAGCGAGAGTGGCATAAAGGGAAAGACGAGCACGAGCTGCCGGTGGTGGCTGACGTCGTCGTCGTCGTCGTGGAAAAAGGCCTCGACGAGCTGGATGATGTTCTCGGTCGACCTGTCACGCTGCTCCTTGAGGATGCTGGCCTCGCGATAGGCATTGTGCGGCGCCGGACTGCGCGCATCGCGGATCACTTTTAGGGCATGCTTGTCGCTGCAGTAAACATCCGCCGATGTTCCGCTTGCCAGATAGCGGCAGTTCTTGTACTGGCCAAGGTCGATTCCCCGTCCCGATGCAGACGTGTCGTCCGTGTCGTCGTGCATCCATGGAGGCGACTCTGGTCTCTCTGGTCTCCCATCGCCAGCCGCAGTCCGTGACAGTTCATCGCAAGCTGCATCATACTCTTCCTGAACAAGTCAGCAGTCGTTCACACCGACAGCCTTTCCCCTCCTCTACATACCCTCGTTGATGATGACTGGTAAGCTTCGTTCTCAAGGGCAAAGGCTCCTTTGGTCACAGCTTCTGGATGCCCTGCTTGCTCTCTACGTTTCATCCAACGCAACAAAACGTCTATCAGCATACGTCATTTCTAATCTCATCCGCATCCCCCCTCTTTTCTCCCTTTCGCCGCAATCTTCCCTTGTCTCCTTGTCCGCTTGTCTTACATTCTTTGAATGTTTTCAAATCTCGTCGTCGCCGCTAGGGCGCTCTTCCAGCTGTCGGCTGCCATTGTCCCAAAGCTTGTCCCCCAAAGACGTCCCAAAGCGGGCAAATCAGGACCTCAGTACCCTTGTGTGCTGATAACAAGCAACAAGCGCCAAACAACACACGCGAGCGCATACACTCATGCACACACCCAGCAAAAAAAGGAAAGAGCGATCTTCACCGACAATCAGCCATGACGTCGTCTGTATCTCTTCGAGGAGGCGCAGTGATTGCTGACCGGGGGGGGGGGGGCTTGTCGTTGTTGGTCGAGACGAGTGAGATTCCGTCAAAGAAGGTCTGTCAAAAAGATAAGACTACACTGCCAATCAACAGTCTAGAATAAGTGGGGACGAGCACAAGACAGGCGGTGCCACACAGAAGCACGAGGTGATCGCTTTTCCCTTTCATATCGCCGCCAACAACGGGAATTGGGCTCTATCATTGGAGCAAGCTTGTTTCATTTCATTTCTTTTTTTTTCCAATCGACCATTCAAGAGGGGCTCTTCATGATGATGGGGAAAAAGATATGTGCCGAGTGAATCAGGGGATTCATCTCCTGAGAATGCGAGCTTCACTTTCGAGTTCGGCGGGATCACGTGATAATGTAACCGCAACGACAGCAAGATTGAATACCCTTTCACAACCTGTGCGTCCATGATATTGCCCTTTGTGATATATCATTTCTTCCACAATATGGATTCCTGTATATTGCCTCCCGTCTGTAACACGGGAGGCACGGAAGCAACAGACATATCCGATAGCTTTTGATATGACCTCGGTGAGCCGAATTTGCTTCTTCAAACAGCCTCTTTCACCGAACAAAGAGAGGGCCCCAGAGACCTCCGTGAATAAAGCCGTACGTTTCACAGAACAAGGGGACGAGGCATTTTTTTCGTTTCTTTTCTTTTCCCGTGTCTCGCCCTGGCCGTCGGCATCGTGAATGAAGAGAATCGGAAGGGGGGAACCAAAAAAAAAGAAACAAGAAGCGACAATTACGTCATGTCTCAGGCGTCCATGTCGAGGGAGAGAAGGCGGGGAAAATGGGCTTGTGGAGTCTGTGGAGACATTTCACGTGACTTTCTCCATATTCCACTTTTTTTGCTCGCGTGTCTATTTCAGCGAGAATTCTTGCGATTGCTTCTGTCTGCACGGAGAAACATTCGCGCAATCGCTGGCACAGTGGCCACAGTGCTGACATGTCTCGCATCGCCTCACATGCAAAAAGACGGCATGCAAAATGGAGGCGACACGGTATGCAAGACTGTATGCAGACGGTAGAGAGACTGTCAGCAGCACTGTGACTTTTATTGGCTGATGGCCGACGAAAGACTCCACAGTGGATATGATCGTGGATCCTCTTTGCGTTTTACAGAGTGCGGAGGTATCTCGATTCAAAGAACGGCTTTTCTGGACAAAAGGAAAACAGTGGATACCTCATGCAACAGACCAACGGCCGCACGCTATTTACGAGTCCCTCGGAACAAAGACCGCTGCGGGATCCACTGTTTTATACCAAAGACCAGCCTGTGGAGCACTGGGAAGCCTTGTTTTTTTAGCGCCCGGTTTAGTACGAGGTGTCTATCTCGCGTGGTAGGAGCAGCAGCAGCAGCAGCGTGCTTTATTTCCCCCCCTTGCAAACCCCGCAAGATCCACGCTTTGAAGGGAGGAGAAAACTAGCAAAAAAGTATGCCTATTGCGAATTGGCACTTTTAAATACGGAGTAAAAAGAGGAGAACTTGGGACGACATGTTGACAGAATATGGGTTGGGAGTATTGCATATTGTCGAGTTCAATATCGTACCTATGCACTTTGCTTCTTGGTGTGCACACACACACACAATATTGGTCCATCTTTGCGCAGGGAAGGTCCTTGGGCCTGGGTAAGGTGTGCCATTGGAGGAAGGAGCAACCGATAGCTGTTGCCACTTGCCACTTTCCGTAGGCTGCCTGTTTCATGTTGTGTACATACGACGATAGGGTGATTGCCTTTGGCCGCACCCTGGCTGTTTTTTGTTGTCCGTCCATCCCGGGCCCCTGTCTCTATGCACCACTGTATGATACACTGTGCACCACTGTGCACCACTGGGGGCTGCCTCTGGAGGGCCTGATGGGCTGGTCTGGTCTGTCTATTCTGGCTGCACTGCATCACTGCGGGGGATCCACCGGCACCACGCTCTCCACACCTCCATCGTTCCTTCCTGCGTTTCCGTGGACCTTGTCAGGACATGTACCGCGGACACTCTTTGTCCGCCAAAAAGGTACTTGCAAGGTACGTCTTTTCTTCACATGAACTGCGCGTCACGATTTGCCCTCGCACTCCATTATCCGTGATTGTCCACGGCCTTGGCGCCGACATGGGCCGTTGCAACATTGCTGCATCTTACGGATGCGTCAGAATGCATGTCTGTCGTGGCGACCTGACGAGCCGTGTTGTGCCGCACCGAGGTGACCTGCGTGCTCTGGCTCCCTCTGGAGACCAAAAAAGAATCATGTTGTTTGAATGTAGGTACCTCTGTGTAGGATGATGGCATGACTTTTACTCTGCTCCTGCCTGTTCATGGCCTGTTCAACAAACAGCGCTCCTTCCCCTTCCCGCCTGGTGGCGATTGCCTGATCCTCTATCTTACATGCCCCGCGTCATTTTGGGTTGTTTCGGGTCGCTCTGGGACCTTTTTGGGCCTGTCTGGGGACTCTCCCCTTTGCGCCTTTTTGGTTGGTCGTTCCGGCGCCTTTGCGCCAAGCACTAGCCCGCTTTGTTGCCTCCTCTCTCCCTGTACAAAGTACATCGCAGTCGTGTCTAGGTCGCTCTTGCCCAACTGGGAATATGGGGTTGTGCCGACATGTCCCGCTATCGTGGCCCGGTTTCCCAAACCTGCTTTCAAGTTCCTGCCGCGTGTAATGTGCCTCCTCCTTTGCTCCTTCCCGTGTTTGTCACTTTCCTCCCTCGTTACGTATCTCGCCCATTTCCTTTTAATCCCCATCATCGCCACTTTTTCTGTCCTCTTTTTTTTTATTTCCCTTTTATTTTGATCATCTTTTCCTTTCTACACATCTTCATCACTGTTCAGCAACTTTCCTCTACACGCTCGGCCCCGTATTTTCCTTCAAACGCCGTTGCTGCCTCGCTTCTTTCTTTCAACAACACCACCCTACCCTCCCTACCATCGTGGTTCATGGACCAACGCCTTCCGTCCCGTTCTCTTTCGATCTGCCTTTCTATTATCTCCTCATATTCGCCATAGTATGTTCTTTTTTTCCTCTTACCCTTTCGAAGCCGAGAACGTGCTTTTCTACGGCTTTCTCTGCCTGTGACCCACATTGCGACGCCTCGACTTACACGGATCTCCCGGGTCCCATTTATGCTTGAAATGGCCCATTTTGCTAACTTGCACTTCTTTTCTCATAGGCAAAACCTGTTCATGCGCACAATCAGGCGCAGAGCATGCATTTAAACGAGAAGAATTGAGCGCTCTCAGGTTTTTTCTTTGTTTTTTCAACGACTCCCAACACTTTTTACACCCACAACCCATCATGTTGTCATCAGCCTCCTCTCTTGCGCCTAGCGCCCGCACTCGCGTGCTCTCGTCTTCTTCTCTCACTGCTGTGCAAACACGCAGCATCTCCGGCCACCCAAAGCGCCAGTTTGCCTTTAGCCGCCACCACTCCGCCCGCAAGTCCCCGTCGCAATCGCCGTCCTGGCCTTCTCCGTTTGATGAGATCCGCGACCTGCTCTCCAAGCGCCAGGCCTCGTTTGTCAACAGCATCGAGTTTGCCGCAGCCACTAAGAATGGCTACAAGGCCTCGTACGGCTCGCTGTACGCGGCCCGCAGCACCTCGGCGTCGTCTGGCTCGGCCAAGGCCTCGGCCTCGGTGTCTTCTGTGTCGGCATCGGCCAAGTCTACCTCGTCAGATGCGGACTATGTCATTGACCCGATTACCAACCGCAAGATCTCAAAGTCCACTAGCAAGTCGACTCCCGACGAGAGCGTCCATGTTCCGCACAGCTTGAGCGCCTTCCGGTCCTCGGCCGCAGCTGCCTCTGCGCCCTTCATCGACGAGCACATGCCGCCCACGAGCACCGAGCTCAACGCCTATGACAAGGTGACCCTCGATGAGGAGGCCGTGGCCAGCAAGGAGGCCAGCAAGTACGACGACCTGCACAAGTACAAGCCCATTGCACACAACGAGCCCAACGGCAAGGATGTCAATGAGCATGTCGAGCTGGGCCACGAGGGCTACGACCAGGCCGAGGTGCAGCAGTACCAACCGTTCCGCCACAACGAGCCCCATGGCCAACCCAACGAGGCGCAGTCGTCAGCGACCTCGGCCAAGTCGAACTCGCACGTGGAGAACCCCCACCCGGAAGAGCTCGAGCAGTACAAGCCGTACCTCTGGAACGAGCCCCACGGTCAACCGGCCCAGGGCCCGGTCGAGGTCGGCCACCACGGCTACGACCAGGCCGAGGTGCAACGCTACCAGCCTTACATGTGGAACGAGCCTCACGGCCAGCCCGACACGGCAGTAGAGCTGGGCCACCACGGTTATGATCCGGCCGAGGTCCAGCAGTACCAGCCGTTTGCCTACCATGAACCGCACGGCCGCCCTCCGGTGGCCAACGAGGAGAAGGGCCACCACGGCTACGACCAGGCCGAGGTGCAGAAGTACCAGGGCCACCGCTATGACAGCACGTCGGCGGGTGCCGTCGAGGGCGCCAGCCCTGCGCTGCCGTTTGACAGTGCACCGTCGCGCGAGGTCTACTGCAAGGTTCTCGGCAAGGCTGATAAGAGCAGCCTTGCCAAGGCCAGCGTGGCGGCCACGGCGAGCGCGCTTGGTGGCGGCAAGACGGCCAAGGCTGACAAGTCGGGCAAGACGCTGACGGACGCCGAGCGCATCCAGGCGCACACGGACCCTTACTCGACGGAGCCGCAGGGTCTTGAGACATCGTACGCGCAGGAATGCGAGGGCGAGTCGACGGGGCCTGCGTACGTCAAGGTGCACAAGCGTGTGGAGCGGTCGCCTCTTCGGGATGCTGCCGACCCTGCTGCACCCCAGACGGTGAATGTGCCGTGCGTGTACAAGATCCTGGCGTACGATGCTGAGAAGCAGTCCGTCAACATTGCCGAGACGACGTCCGCGGTGGCCGACACGTCGGCGCCTCTGACTCCGGCGGAGGCGCTTGTTCGGCTGTCGAACCCGAGCCAGTTCTTCAAGCACTTTGAGCCTCTGCGGTCGCAGGGCTTTGAGATTGTGTCAGGTAGCGGCGACGTGCTCGTTTTCCGCAAGGTGCGGGACACGACGGAGGCCGATAAGAAGGCTGTTACCGATGAGACGCTGGCGCAGTCGACGCTGGTCCACCCCACCAACTCCATCAACCCTATCAACCCCATCGACATGACGGGCAAACGGTACGTGCCTCCTTCCACAGGCAACTTTACATCTCCCACGGGTTTTGTGAATCTTGACCTGCCCCCCCTCCCGGAGCACGCATCGGACGCGAGTGCGACAGCGAGTGCGACCCAGTCTTCTTCTCCACCCCCCCGTCCTTATGTATATTCTCGTTCGTTCAGTCGGTCTAACAATGGTGTCGGTCGTGAAGGAGCCACAGTATTTAGGGGACAAGAGGAAGATTACGCAAGTAGCCAACACCAACTCCGCCATCCAAGCAACAGCAGCCGCATGGTCGAGAAGAGGAGACCTGGACTCGCCAAGCGCATGTTTGTCGGCGCCGCATGGATGGCCGGCATCTCGTATAGCATCGGCCTTGTGAGCGAGATGCTTCAAGGGATCTGATATCCCTGTGTGCCCTTTTTTCACCTTCTTTTTTTACACGTCTTCCACACATCTTCTTGGTTTGTTTTCATTATGGGTCTTTTGACGTTATATCATGCCTGGCGTTTTTTCTTTTGCTTTGGTTATTTTTCTTTTCTCTTTCCAGCTTTCATCTTCTCCATGTTGTCTACGATGACCACGACGCTCGCTTTATTACCCCCTTTACCTCTCCACGCCCTCCTCTTGTACATACTACCTCCTTCCCCAGCATCCATGACCAGACGTTGGTCCTGAAATGCTGCGGGCTGATACCCCCCAGACAGTCGCTTTGTATCATTTCTGTGTTATTTTTTTGATCATTTTTTTCTCTCATTAAGACTCCTCGTCATTTTTAGACCGATGGATGTTTGATCATATTTCATAGTTGGGGCACAGCTTTAGCTCATTGGAATACAATTCTTCTAGTATCTTGTTTTACTTCTATTAAATTATTTTATGATGTTATCCGGTCGAATGTGCTAGTACGGGCAGCTTTCTTTGAAGAAGGGACACTAAGACGAAGCCGAGGTGGACGTCCCATGACAAATATAGCTAGCTGGCTAGCTACCTAGGTAGCTTCAACTAACACGACAACCGATCGGTTGATGCCTTACGACGGTCTAGGAACGATCGGACTTTTTAGGTGCGTGCATATAAATATCGCCCGTCGTGCCCGTTTCAAAGCTTTTCTTTCAGTTCCCCTTCTCTTCACGCAGGAGGTGAGGGATATGGCTCTTCCATTTTGTACTCCGGTACAAAACCTCAGTTGTCACGGTTACGCGGGCGAGCAAGAGAGAGAGGAGGGGTGCCCCCCCCGAAGAGTTCCTTGATCCTTACTCTTCTTCGACCTCCTTCTCTTGCTCGCAAGTTAGACAGGTGAGTGTTTTTGTTTTTTTGTGCGGACTGGTCCTTTGCGGTTTCGCTGAGCTGTTTGCACAAATGATATATACACTGACCTGTTTCACCTTGAGGGGGGTCCCCGCTGCCGTGGTTCGATCTTTTCCATTCCTTTTCGGTGGGGTTATTGGAAATGTATCGGATGGCCTCTCGATCTGAAGGAGAAAAAGTTACGCGCGGCATTCTGATGCACACCGCCTGTCGCTGCTCATCAGAATGCCGTATATCAGGGATAACTGGGACTGCAGCGAGGTCCCCTAAACGTCGCTACTTCCGGAGAAAGAAAAACCTACTGTCTAATTAATAACAAGGGGTGATCAAGGGATCACCTAAACCTTGGGATTCGTTCTCCATATTGGATGGGTGGGAATCTCTTTGGTTTTCACCTATTCAATATTGGGAGCACTTTCCAAGCGCCCTTTACAGCATCCAGATCTCGATCCGTCGGGGTTTGGAGGGGCGGGAGAAGCCTCGGGACTGCACAGGGGGATTTTTTACAAGTCCTTTATTCCCTCTATGGAGTAAAGGGGATCGACTGCACTGGTGCACGCCCTTCTTTCTTTCTTTTGGGAACCCTTGGTCTTGAAGGCGAGAGCGGGAGCACCGTGCAGAAACTCGGCCTATCGACAGGAGAACAGAAGCCGAGATGCGGCAGATCTATGGTTTCCTACGTTCTCTCTGTGCTTTCTTTTTTTTTTTGTCTCGTTTCTTGATCCTCCTCTTGTGTTTTGTCACTCGAGTTGGAAAAAAGAAACAGACACCCACTCAGCCTATGATGAAAACCTAGCAGCATATCAGAGTTCCATCTCTACTGATGATGTTCGTTGCGACAAAGCTGAGGCAGCCTCTTTTTCAAAGGGGCGAGTGTGGTCTACCTATTCCTACCTACCTACATGAAAGAGAACCTATCAAGGAAATGGAAAGGTCCATGACAGACAGATAACAAGATAAAGTCTCGAGACCTACTGAGCAAATGATTGCATGGAAGAATTCAAAAGAGCAGCATCCAAGTGGACGCAAATCAAATGTATTTCCCAGAATAACGCCTTGGCCCAATGTTATATATCCCAGATGAATAATAGGTAGAAAAACAATACAACACTGTTCTCTTTTTTCCCTTCCCCCCCTTCTCCTCCTCCTATCCCGTCCTCACAAATCCATCTGCCACTCATACTCTAGATTCTTGTCGCGCTCGCGCCGGTTCAGTGCCTTGAACCGCTCCGCCTCGAAACCATTGCCGCGGTCAACTCCATCCCATCGGTACCCTGGCCGGATACCGTACCGATTCGGTGCTGCCGGCCCGCGGTAGACCGGCCGGTCGCTGCCCCGAGCACCCCCCTTTCCTTGACCCGCTCTCGATGACGATGAAGATGCCGCCGCCGTCTCGGGCTTCTTTAAAAAGGCCGCCATCGGATCATTCCACCGCGTCTCGGCGCGCAGCTCTCGGTTCAGGTCCGCATCGTCCGCACTCCGCGCCACCGTCATCATGGCCGCATCCTGCAGCCGCTCGCGCGCCTCCCGCGCCTCCTTGCGCTGCACATCGCCCCGCAGCAGATCCGTCTCGGCCTTTTTCGCTTGCGCCTCGGCCGCTTCCGCAGCCGCCCGCGCCTCCTGTCGCCGCAGCGCCACATCGATCCGCCGTCCCGTCGCGTCGCGGTACACCACCTCCTCCTCGGCCGCATCCTTCTTGCCCTGCTTGCGCCGCTGCCGCCGCTCCTCCTCGTACTGCGCGCGCTCCTCCTCCCGTCGCCGCGCCAGCTGCGCCGTCACCGACGCCGCCGACTGCAGTCCCGCATGCGTGCCGTCGCTCATCAGCACGGGCGCCGCGTCATTCGCTGCCTGGACCGCTGCCGACTCGGCCGCCGCTTCTGAGATAATGGCATCCGCTGCCGACTCTTCTTGTCTGTCGTTTTTGTCGTCTTTTCCGTCTTTGTCGTTTTGACCATTGTTGGCACCCCCCACACTCTTCCAGTTGGACGTCTTGGCGCGTCGAAACTCGGACGTCGTGCCGGCCACCGTCGCGCCTCCCTCGGTATCCTCGCCGTCCATCTCCCTCCCCCCACCGCGCGCCCGCTTGTCCTCCACCGCGTCGTCGTCCGTGATCAGCAGTCCGCCATCGCCGGGCGCGTTGTGCTTGCGCTTGCGTTTTTTCGACGGTTTCGGATCGGCCACAAGGTACCGAGAGGCAAGATAGGATGTGAGGTCGTCGGGCATTGTGTCTGAGAAAGTTTAGGGCCAGTCGTGAATTTGCCTGCCCAATGAATGTGTTGTGATGTCGGGTTTTGCTGCGGTAGCATAAAAATAGGAAGTCGTGTTTTGCGACAAGAAGCCAAAATGCTACTGGCGCTATGACGATTTGCGCGCGGTCACGTGATCAACTTGCGACGTCAATAATTCTTGCTGTCTGGAAACTGAAAATCTATTTGATTTAAAAACTGGTATATATAACCATTTACAATATAGATATCTTTTACGTTCTACGCCCAGAAGCAATATCTGGTAATGAAATGTTCAGAAGTTCTCTTGCCCATATGCCCATTGTGAACCAAAAGGTTCTGAACCATGTGCCTTCAACAACCGAAAAATCCTTGGCCCAAGAGCAAGCCCTTGTGCCGCGGACAGAATCAATCTTCCAACGGTCCGTTACGAGCCCTATCCTAGGATGGATATGGGGCTCGTGCTGCCCTAAGGCAGCAACGCTGGTGAAAAGGAGGTGCAGGGAAAAAAAAAAAGAACAAAAAAAAGAGAAATGAGGGAGACACTGATACATCACTCACACAAACGACAGATCATAAGCCGTGTATTGTCGAGTAAAGAAAAAAAATACCCACCGGCTCCAAGACAAAAAAAGCAAGTAGCCCAACGCCAACGCTGTGCATCCAAAACAAAGTCGAACAGTTCCAGTTCGCCTGCGGGATGTATGATATGCTGAATCGTGAAAAAAATAAAGAGGCGTAAATCCGGGGTAGAAAAAAGATGGTATCAATAAATGAGGTGGTGAGGAGGATGGGAAGCGAAAAGAAAGACCGTAACGAGGCCGACGAGACAAGGAGGAGAGAGATCAGTGGCTGACGTGGGGCACCCCTTAGAACTCCTCTCAATCCATAATGTGCTGGAAGAGAGGCGACATGGACTCGCCATAGTGGTTGCGGCGGATAGCCTCGGCCAGCAGGTGCGAGAGGTCGAGCACAACCAGCTTGGAGATGCCGCGCAGCTGCTCGCTCGGGAGAGGGTAGCTGTTGGTGACAATAATGGCGTCGATGCACTCGCACGCCTGCATCTGCTGCAGGCAGTCGCCGCCAAAAATGCCGTGCGTCGCAATGCAGTACACCTTCTTGGCCTTGCCCATCTTGACCACCGTCTCGGCCGCCGCAATCCACGAGCTCGGCTTGTCAATCATGTCGTCGACAATAAACACTGGCCGGTTGCGCACATCGCCCACAAGCGTCACCGTGCGGTCCACGGCCGGGTGCCGCACATTGCCCTCGTCGTCCTCCGAGTCCGACGCCTCGTTGTCGTCTGCGTCGCCCGCGTGAGCGTCGCCCTGGAAAAAGGACGACACGTGCGACATCGTCATCGGGTCCTCCTCCACTCCGTTCTCGTCCACTGTCGAGCCCGACGGCGAGGGGAAGTCGTCGGGCACAACGTGGCCCTGGAAGAACCGTGCCTGCGTGATGTCGTGCGCCCGCTCGTCGTTGAACTCGCCGTCGTCATCCTGAGCCTGGGCGCCTTGGCCGTTGCTCTGGCTTGACACCGTCGTCGTCGACGCAGCAGCAGCGCCCGCAGCACCACTCGCCGCCGCTTCTGATGCCGCCTTCTCCGAGGGAGTACCTGTCGACGCCGCCGCGGCATCGGCGGGCGAGGACGTTGCAACGCCGTTGGTCGCTGCCTCAGTGGCTGAGCGGACGGGCAGGGTTGTGCTGGCCGATGCCGACTTGGGCTCCGAGGCAGGGTGGTGCAGAATCATGCTCGAGGTCATGTTATGGCCGCGGCGACGGTCTGTAGTCACAATGCCAAAGTTGAGCTTGAGGGCGTCGGCCAGCGAGGTCACGCGCTTCGTGCCGCCGGCGTTCTTGGACACGACAACGGCGTCCCGCCAGTTGGGCACGTTGCGGCGCAGCCAGCGGGCAATCAGCGGCTCGGCGTGCAGGTTGTCAACGGGGCACTTGAAGAAGCCCTGCATTTGCGAGGCGTGCAGATCAACCGTCACAATGTGATTGACGCCCGCCACGTTGAGAAGGTTCGCCAGCATGCGCGCCGTGATGGCGCCACGGTGCGACTTCTTCTTCGACTGGCGGCTGTAGGGAAAGTACGGCAGCACCGCCGTGATCTTGTTGGCCGAGCCGCCCTTGCACGCCTGGATCATGATCAGCAGCTCCATGATGGTGTCGTTGATCTTGGGGCTGCCCGACTGAACAATGAAAACGTCCTTTTCGCGGACACTGTTGAGAATCCGCACGCTGGTTTCACCCTGGAGAGAAGGAGTTAGAGAGTGTTCCTGCTTTTGAGGCTTTCTTCGAGTATCTTCTGACAAACATTTGCAAATTGGCCCAGCTCCGAAGAGCCGGGAGCCATGCCGAGCGTCTCGCATATTTGCTGGGTTAGCAGCGGACAGCTCGTGCCGCCAAACACATGTGTATTTCGCATCGTTGACGATGGTGTGACGATGTGTGGTGGGTGGTGTAGAGGACGACGCGAGAAAAGAGAAAGGAAGAGAAGAAAGGAAGAGAAATAAAAAGAGGAAGGAAAAGAGGAAGAAGAAGAAAAGCTCGGAGGAAAGAGAAAGATGGAGTCGAAAAGGATTTTCCGTCGCGCCTTCCCGTTTTAATTTTGCAGAGGCGGCAGGAGCATTGGACGGGGAAGAAAAAAAAGGTGGCGCGCTTTGTGGGGCAGACAAAGGAGGAAGGAACGAACGGGGGAAAGAGGGAAAAGGACGATGCTTCCCGGCTACTGGCGGTCGGCAACACGTGGGGCTGGATGTGCTGGGCAGTCTCGTTTTACCGCTGGTGAGCTGTGAGAGCTCGTTGATGCATCTCCCGATGGATGAAATGGGGAGAAAAAAAACTGCATGTCCGGGCCAAGGACGGAGGAAAATATTTGACATTAGTGGGGAATCGCTGTGCAGTCACATGATAGACTGCCGGATTTACTGTTCTGCACCTTCCTTTATAAGTCATACTAATCCAGTCACCGACATCAATCAGGTCGAATGGTCTAGTTGGTTATGACGGCGCCTTAACACGGCGCAGGTCCGCGGTTCGATCCCGTGTTCGATCATTGATTTTTTAATGTTTTTTAGCTTTTTTTTTTTTGCCATTTTGCGGGCTCTTTCCCCACCAATTTTTCAATCAACAGGACGTCATGCCTGGTCCACCTTCCATTTGGGACGCAACATAAAGGAACTGCACTTTCCTTTATGGCGCTGTTCATTTTGTGGTCGAGAATCTCACCAACAAAACAATCATTGCCAGCTTCGGCTCACTGCCCGCGCGGGGCCTGAAAATATTACCATGGGCATACCTCGTCTCCATTCGAGGCTGGCACCATATGGCGACCGCAAGCCGCTGGACAAGTCGCGAGTGGTCGTCATGGACGGCCCTGGTCTCGCCTATCATGCCTACCACCTCTGCTTAGGCAGCAGGGAACAGGCTGCTGGACGGCCTCACCCTTTTGACCAGCCGACCTATGCGCAGATCGCCGATGCTGCTATATGGTTCCTTGACGAGCTACGGGCTCGTGATATCAAAGTGTGAGTGCACCAAAGTGAGCTGTTTTATATAACATTATCACTGACCAGCCGAGGGAAAAGATGTACTTTGACGGATTCCTGCCGCCATCAAAGATGGACGTTCGCTTGGGACGCATGAGCGACACGGCCAAGCAGTTTCAAGGCGTCTACCAGTCATACAAGAACACGCCGCTGCCTCTGTTCAACCAGCGAGGCCCCATTCTGGGCCATGCGCATCTCCCCCCACCGCCATTCCTTGTCCCGGCAGTGTTGGACGCGTTGAGAGAGTCGACTCTGTACAGCGATGCAACTGAGATGGTGCCCGGCGAAGCCGACGGCTTCTGTGCCAGTGTCGCACGCGAACTGTCCAGGTCCGGTCGGAAAGTGACCATCTTGACGGCTGACACGGACTTCTTGCTGTATAGCCTCGGCGATGGCACAGAGATTGTCTTCTTCAACGGCTTTGACCTGCCTTTGTCCAGTGCCAGCGCGGCCAGTCAAGAAAAGGAACCGCTTGTTGTCCCAACATACAACCAGGCCCAGATCTGTGGCAGAATTGGCCTCCCAGTGTCAGAGCCTGACTCCTCGCTGCGTGCGTTTGCCTTTGAGTTGTCCAGAGACCCTACATTGGGTGTTGCTGATATCGTGGCGCTCGCGGAAGCAGCCGAAGCGAAACGAGACCACACAGCTGAGTTAGATCCAAGAATGGGTCCATACGAAGCGTTTTGCTACGATTATATCGTTCCCGATCGGGCGGCATTACTCCCGTTTCCCTTTGGTGACTTGGATCCTCGCGTTGCCGAGGTCATCCTGCAGTACATGTGCAAGGCTCGAGACCATATCCTCTACTTCGCCCCAATCTTCCTCGACAACCCGGAACGCAAGTCGTCGACATCCAAAAGCGAGATACTCCGCGAGACGGCCTTTTCCGCCTTGCAACTGATTGCACCAGCGTTCCGAAAGGAGCGACCCCCTCCCGCTGTCCTGGAATACGGACGCTCGACAACGCCCTCGTCTCGCGGCACCCGCATCGGCATGGCACCCGAGAAAAGCATTGGCCCCGCTCTCTTGTTTGCCAATGTAGTTGTGCAGGCCGCACTCGGCTTGGTCGAGGATGAAAGCAAGCCGCGTCCCGGCGCTGACGTCATTGGCGCCATCATTGCAGCACAGCTGGATATGCCCATGTTGATCGAAGAGGACGATGATAGCGCTGACGAGGACCGGGACGACGACTGGGATGAATATGAAAAGGCCTACAAGAGACACTCCGATGTGTGGGATTCGCTCGACGGCAACGACGGCAAAGTACAGACGGAGAAGCACGCTTTCCTCTCGGTGATGCGTCGCGAGACGCCCCAGGACGGCATCCTCGAGCGCATGACCTGGAACACGCTGCACTGGCATGCCCAGATCCTGGCCGCGCTCTACTCGCTGCGCATCCTCAAGCAGGTCCTCACCTTTGTGGCCGTTCAGAAAGCACTCACGGACCCCGAAGCACCCGTCGTCGACAACTTTATGCCTCTGCACGCTGCACTGCAAAAGATTGTGCCCGACCTCGCCGAGTTTCCCACTCTCCGCGACATGCGCGACCTGCCCGCACGTCTCAAGGCTTCGGGTGCCCTGGACATCATCATTGATGCAATCGAGCTCGAAGACGGCATCGAGTTTCGCGACGAGGCGGCCGAGAGGAAGCGGAAACGCAACCGGAACCGGAACCGCAATGGCAACGGCAATCGGCGGCGGCATTGAAGGCGAGGTCTTTGCGATGAGCAGGTACCTTTTTAATAAGACCGTCGATAAATCGAGTTCCACGATAAGCTGCCGTTGGTCGTTAGAAGTGTTGCCCACTTGCTTCCTCCACCGCGGTCGCGCCGCGCAACTTGCGGAGTACCTAACTACCTATCCGTCATAGAGAACGAAATACAAAAATACTAAAATTTACTGTGACCTACCTACCTATCATCTTTCAGAAATTTTTTTTTCTAGGTTCTTCTTCTTACCTATGTTCCCCCCCCCCCCCTCCATTTATGATACTCTTGAGCCCGTCTTTTCTACCTACACCATCACTTGTCGCCGTCTATCTGCCACCATGAGCGTCCCTGGGCTCAAGTTGCGGCTGGAACCGTACCGTCGACAGCAGCGCATCGAGAACAAGTGGCTTCTTATAGACGGAGCTTGTCTAGCGCACCATGCGCTGGCTACCTGCAAATACACGAGAAGCAGGGACAGACGCCACGATCATCCGCTACAGCAGCCGACCTACGCCGAGATTGAAGATTGTGCCATTGAGCTCTTCGACTGGCTGACAAAGTTCAATAACAAAGTGTACGTATATGTGGATGTGGTGGATGATTTACCAGTATGCTGACCTTTCGTAGACTCAAGATCGTGTTTAGTGGCCACCTGCCCGACACCAAACTGCCTCGGCGTATGGCACGCGCGCGCGATGTGTCCACGCAGCTACAGAAGGTCTTCGACACATACTTGAATACGCCTCTGCCTCCGTTCAAACAGGACAATCCACCCGCACACGAACACTCTACGAACCTCCCTGCACCCCCGCTGGTTGTCCCAGCCGTCCTCGAAGCCCTTAGAGGGTCGGTGTACGGGGAGAAGACGGAGCTGGTCGCCGAAGAAGCCAGCCCGTGTATAGCTCGAGAAGCCAGAAAGCTCGATCGGGGGATAACAGTCTTGACAGCGAGCCGCGACGTGCTGCTCTATGATATCGGCGGCAACAACGAGCTGGTCCATTTTAGCGACATCTACAATGCAGAGATCTCCGCCATCTTCTGGGGTGCCAAAACCCGCGAGCCTATCTACTGGAGCTTGTCGCCGTCCGATATCCGACACCAGTGGCAGATTTCCACAAACGATACCCAACGCCCGCTGGAGGAATTTGCCTTTGTGCTGTCCAAACTGCCAGGTGCGAGCAACCTCGTGGACCTAGCCCAATCTCTTGCTATATCTTTGGTCGACGAAGATACAACGGCTGAATTCTATAACTTCTGCAAACGCTACGACAGGTCCCAGCAGCCCATATACAACAACTTCGGAATGTCCGCCTTTGGCATGATGGATCCGCACATCTCAGAAGCTGTGCTTAGGGCAGTCGCTGGCGACAGCAGCATTCGTCTCTTTATGCCGCAGTTTCTTGAGCACCAGGAGCGCGTGGAGGCGCTGCGCGATAGCCGCTATATTCGGTCATTGGCCATTTCGCTGCTGAACTTGGATCCAACGAACCGGAATGTAGCCGAGATCACGTACGTGGAATCGATTCACTCCCTCGGTACCCCATTCACGAAGATGAGCAGCTGGGAGGTGGATGATACTGCGCGAGAATTGATGCGCACTCTTTCGTTGGCAGCGCCCGAGGAAAACGCACGACTGGGTCGCGGCGCCCCCGATATTATCGGTGCTATTGTGGCAGCCTGCTGCTTTGACTATATAGCGTGGTCGAAGGATGCTACGATCAGAAATGCCACCTTCTTCACGGTTTTGACCTTTGAAACACCCGAAAATGGCATCTTTACGCACGTTACGTGGAACATTGTGCACTGGCTTGCACAGATCCAGGCAGCTCTCTATTCGCTGCGGATGCTCTATCAGATAGTGGACTTCCTGCTCGAGGACCGCCACTATAGGCCTCCTCTCTCAGACTTCAAGCTTGAACGCCTGTGGTCGTTTCTGCGCCCGTTGGTGTTTGAAATCATGGATTACCCAACCTTGGAGGACATGAGAGATCTGCCTGCTCGTCTGGAACGCACAGGTGCACTGCACGATATCGAGAGGCTGTTGGCTTACAAAAAGCCTATTCGGTTTCGTGACGGGAATGGAAAAAGGAGGCGAAGGGGCTCCCCGGCATTGGGCTGGCCAGCGGAATATGAGTACGAGCCCGCTACTACCGACTGCTAATACCTAGGTTGTCGAACGGACACGTCAGTACCATACTATCTGTCCACTGGACGGCATTGGGGGAACGGAAAGACGGGACATAGTCACTGAGACTCTCGAGTCCTGGGTCAGCGGTATCTACCTACCTACCTGGCCACCATTTGCCTTGATCTATGATCCAGTGTGGCATTTGGACAAGGAAATTCTGCAGGAAAGGCATGTCTACATATTAAATAACAATGAGATTCTAATATGCGTTTAAAAACAAATAAGCAGATAATCAAATTGGTGGTGAAAGTTCTCGTCTGTTTGTTCACCGTTGTTTCGAGTGTCACAGGTGTTTGCTGTTTCGTTTGCACCTTCCATTCCATGTCGGGCACGCCTGCCTGGTTCGTTCCTTCCGTTTCTGGAGCAAGCACCGCCGACACCTTCCTCGTGTTGTCCAAAGGCTGTCTATGTTTTTCTTTTTCATTGCATAGAAATACCGGCCATATCTCTGCTGTTTCCTCTTTTGTTTTTCGCTTTAGTCTTCGCTTTTCTAACTCTCCTCTATCACCCATAAAGCACACTTCGGCAGATACTGCCGATCTATTCCACACCCACCATGGGTTCCGAGCGGCTCAGGACGATCCTGATGCCCTATGCCGACTACGAGATGCTTCAGGACAGGCCTCTCATCATCGATGGATTATGTCTTGCCCTTCATGCGTGGCGTTGTACCGGCTTCGAGTACAAAGACCATATGGATCGCGAGCATCCGCTGGATGAGATGGTACTTGGAGGAAGTATTGCTCGCACCTTCCTTTGCCAGCTGCCTTCCAGGTTCGCTCCTTCCGTTCTTGGAAGAAGAATGGCTCGCACCTTCCCTGTCATTGCAAAACGGCAGTACCGTTTCGTGTTTTTGTTTATCAAGAGCAATTCCCCCTCTTTTTGCCGTTTCTTCTTCTTTTCCAGCTTCTCTCTCTGTCTTTCCATCATCGGTCTGCCAGAAATCAACCACTTTTCGTCGCCCAAAGTCGGACCATCCATTGCCCACCATGGGTGTCTACCGGCTCACGACAGTCCTGGAGCCCTACGGTGACTACAAGTACCTCACGTGCACGTCGCTCATCATTGATGGGCCATGCCTGGCTTATCATGCTTTGGCCATCTGCAGATCGAAGAGAAACTCGATCGGAGTGCATGACCATCCGCTGCAGCAGCCATCCTACGAAGAGATTGCCAATGCTGCCATTGCCTTCCTCTGGGAGATGGAGGAGTGTGGCAATACCATGCAAGTAAAATGCTCCGGCCCTTCCCGAATGGAACCGTATGCTGACAATGGCCCAGAGAAAAGATCTTCTTCGATGGCTATTCGCCCAAGGAAAAGCGGTCTGTACGCATGGGCCGCGTACGTGATGTGTCAACCCAGCTCAAGAAAGGTTACGACACATACAAAGATCTTCCTCTGCAGCCCTTCGACTATGATGGTCGGCACCAAGGCTATGCACAGCTCCCAACCCCTCCACTTCTGGTTCCAGCCGTCCTCGAGACTCTGAGAGCATCGGCGTACAGGGATGTCACGGAGCTGGTTCCTGGAGAGGCCGACCCGTTCTTAGCTCGCGAAGCGCGCAAGTGGCCAAACGCAACTGTCTTGACGGCTGACTCGGTCAGCTCATGAGCCCGTCCGTGCTTACGTTCACCCCCTCTGCCGTCTGTCTCAAACTCGGCTTGCCAAGCGCCTATTCCGACTGGTCTCTCGGAAAGCTTGCGTTTTTCCTGGCCAGGCATCCGCAAAAGAGCATCGGCGAGCTTGTACAGCAGGTCCTTAACTTCAAGATGACGAGGGCCCTTGAGGACTTGCGCAAAAGGGAAGAACTCTATGTTGGCTACAGCCATCCGCAGAATAAGCCACGCAGTGATCACGACGATTATGTCGAGTTCCGTGAGCGCTACAAGTTTCCCGAGAACATGGAGGCTGCTGCAAGCCACCTCGACACCAAACGCATGGACCCTCGTGTTTCGGAGGTTGTGATCGAGGGGCTGGCTGGTTCCGATTATCTCCTTTTCTTCACGCCACGGTTTCTCGACAACCACAGCCGCCCGACGGCCATGTCTCATAGCCGATTCTTGCGCGCTCTGGTCATCTCGCTCCTGGACGCGGTTAGACGGCAACAGTGTGCGTGCGAGTTCACGCGTGTTGAGTCCATCGCATCTCTCGGGACGTCCCTCGACATTTGTCGCGGCAAAAACCTTGAGAAAAAAGCCACACGCCTCTTGTCCGTCATGTGGCGCGTAGCCCCGCCATCTCGGGCATCGTCGACAACCCGCTGCGAGCCTCGTGTCGTGGGCGCCATCATGGCAGCATTCTGTGCCAGAAACACAGCACGGATGCAGAACCGACCATTGGGCGATGAAGCTTTTCTCGCTGTCCTAGGCCACGAAACGCCTCCCGATGGTATTCTCAAGCGCGTCACATGGAACACAGTACATTGGCTCGCGGAGATTCAAGCCGCGCTCTACTCACTGCGCATGCTCTACCAGGTGGTCGAGTTTCTCCTCAACGCCCAATATGCCATGCCGCCGAATGTCGACCTCGCCAGCCTGCAAGAAGCACTTCGCCCAGTGGTATACAAGATCACCGAATACCCTACCCTAGCGAGCATGAAGGGGCTTCCCGCTGAACTGAAGGCGACTGGCGCGCTGGATGATCTGGCCTTCGTGGCAGGCTTGTCAAGCAGAAGTGTCGTATTCCACGACGACGAAACTGCCAAGGAGGTCGCCAAAAACAATGACAGCAGCAGCCGAGGCCAGGGGGCGACGGGCGCCTCTCCAGCTGTACGGTATCTGGGTCGTGTTGGCTACTGCGATATTGAGCAGTACAGTGTTCCCAACAATCGTCGTTGGTAGAGGTCGAAAATTGGCGTCCAGAGACAGGGTCGAAATTAGCTGGCCGATGTATAAAAACTATCATAGTGTTGGGCAGTTTGTTTTCCGTGTACAATAGGTAGCTAACAAGTCACACTTAATTTCCATACTATCCCTACCCATCGCGTCAACATGCAACGCAGACCTCTGTCCCCTTTTCTCTTTATTACCTCCCTACCTACACACACCAACCTCAGCCTTCATCACATTGGCTAGAATCCCGTTGCCCACCATGGGGGTGATGTACATGAAGACACGGATGGAGCCGTACGGCGACTACATGTTGCTGGAGGACAGGCTGCTCGTCATTGACGGGCCATGCCTGGCTTACCACGCGCTTGAAGTCGCGCGAGCCGACATGGGTTCCTCCGGGGTTTGTCACCCGATGCAGCAGCCGACCTACGACGATATTGCGAATGCCGCGCTTGAGTTACTGGTTCTGCTCACGGATCACGGAAACACGGTGTGAGTATATGGATGTCTAAGGGGGGAAACAAGCAAACGAACCGAGGCTCTGACGGGTGCACAACCTCCATCACGGCCACTGCCTAGTTTCAAGATCTACTTTGATGGCTTCCTGCCTGAAAGCAAACGATCTACGCGCATGGAGCGCCTCAACAAGACGGCCATGAATTTGACTCGAGTCTACGATACATGGCTGTACACCCCCTTTCCAGACTTTGGCCAGGGTATTATTGGCCCCTCGGATCTCCCAGCGCCTGCTATGCTGGTTCCTGCTGTCCTCGACAGGCTTCGTGCCTCTGTTTACCGCTACGCGGTTCAAGTTGTGCCTGGCGAAGCAGATCCCTTTTGTGCAAGGGCTGCACACGAAAGAGCCGTGGGTGGTCATCCTGTAACGGTGTTGACGGCGGACACGGACCAGCTGCTGTATGATCTCGGGCGTACAGCAATGTGGTCTATTTTTCGGATGTCGAAAAGCATTTCATCTACCCGGTCAGCACATTCGAATTCAACGTGGGCCCTACACGAAAAGCAAAGCCACAAGGGCCGCTCAAGCTTATGGCATATTCGCCCCGCGATATGTGCCGCAAGCTTTCCCTCCCTCAGGATCACAGCGACTGGGCGATGGGGAACTTTGCATTTCTCTTGTCGCGCCTTCCTACCAGCAGTGTTGCAGACCTCGCAGATCTCACGAGAATGTTTTGCAAATCGCGACAGGCTCTCCCCAGCGATGGTGGAGGTCTGGAGGATCAACTCTTCCGCAAGAAGTATGAGTTTCCGACAAAGATGGAGACGGCGGCCCGCATGTACAATATCCAAGGGCTGGACCCGCGCGTGTCTGAGCTCGTCTTGGGCCATCTTTTGTCTACTTGGCCTGCCAAAATCTACCTGCCGGAACAAATCGACAGCCCGCAGTTTGAGTCGGCATGGCGCGATACGCGGCCCATACGGGTCCTGGCGTACTCGCTGCTCCGGCTGGTCGACAAGAGTTCCTACAGTGGAATAGCCGATATCCGGGGCAACCGGGCTGGCAATGCATCCGAGAGCGTCAAGGAGTATATGCGCAGCACGCTGTCCTTTTCTGTATGCGAGGAAGAGATGAAGACCTTCTCCTTGAGCCAACTGCCTGCCCAACTGGATACTTTCATCGGCGTTCTCCGCGATGCAATGGCGTACCCGGTCGGCACATCCGGCGACATGCGAGTCAAGGGAGCCGTCATCGCGGCTTATTATGCCGTGGAGGCAGGAAAAAAGGTTCTGGTCACTGCTCTTGGCGGGATTGGTTATGCCCGGGCCAAAGAACGCGACAGACAGGCCATGTTTGACGTTTTGCAGCATGAAACGCCCAACAATGGCTTGCTGCAGCGCGTCACGTGGAACACGGTGCACTGGATGGCAAAGATTGAGGCTGCATTGTACTTGCTGCGTATCCTTGTGCAGGTGGCCGGCTTTGTTCAGGACACCGCGGCTCATCTCGAAATCAAGCTGCCTCGCGGAAGACGCCACCTGGAAGAGCTCTTGAATGCCCTGGCACCGTTGCAAGTTATGATGTCGGATATGCCCACGTTCCGGGATATGCAGGACCTTCCGGAAGCTCTCAGAAAGCACGGCTCATTAAGAAAAATGGCTCTCATGTTGGGTCTTTCTGAACCGATCCAATTTCACGACGACGCTGCCCCAAAGAAGAGGAAAACGAGAAGGGGCGGCAAAGGACGAAAGCGAAACGGGAACAACCCTGGCAACATCATTGCAAGCAACACCAATACTGCTGTCCAGCCGGTCCAGGAACCGGTTGTTGGCCATATCGGTATTGCCTCAAGCCCAAGTTGGTTTTACTGAAAAGAGCTATCAAAGAAAAATCATTGTGGGCAAGCGAAGAGGGCGAGCGAGACCTGGACGTAGGTATGCAGATTACACTGTAGGTGCCGAGCATCCCCATGCAGAAAGACATTGGATTTTCAATGCTAAAGATGCAAGATGTGATGCCCGGTTACAAAAACTCTAAATCAAGTCAAGAGCAATAGACTCGGATCCCATATCATCAATAATAATTGTCCGATATGCGTACGTTGAGTGTCACGTGGTCAGTAGCGCACTCCTTTTCAGATTCCTTCCTATTTCGGACGAATTTTGACGTGCGCTCTTTCCTTTTCCATGTATATCAAATCTTAGGTGTCATGACTATATGTGGCTGCCTATATACCTGCCGTCGTCCTCTTTTCTCCGCAGACACAGCTTCTGTCCGTCTTCCTTTTTCTACAGCAAAATTGCCAGTCGTCCAACCCGTCAGCATATCGGTCTGCCATGGGACTGTTGGGGTTCCTCCGACCTCATGCCGAATGGCAAGCGGTCACAGGACAGGCACTCATCATTGATGGGCCTTGCCTTGCCTATCATGCGCTGCATCTGTGCCAGACAAGGAGTGAACTGGGTGCTGAGAAGGGACACCCGCTGCAGCAGGCGACCAATGCGCAGCTTGCACGGGCTGCTGTTGGGTTTCTCAGTCGGCTCGAGGCAGTTGGAAACAAAGTGTACGTCATGGCATGCAAAAGGCGGGCAGATTCCTATGCAGCTCATTATATTCGCCATGTTTCTCGTGGTGTGCCTTTTTCATGCTGGTTTTAGGCCACAGAAGCTAACCCTTGATCCAGTCTTGCAATCTACTTTGACGGCTATCTGCCCGAGACCAAACGCAATACTCGCAAGAAGCGAGCGGCCGCTGCGTATAGGGAAGTGTGCGCGCTCCAAGACTCTGAAATTTCAGGGAAGACGTCGCTGTTTGTGTCGCCGCTGGGATGGCCATACCGGCCCAGTCTTCCAGCGCCGCCATTCCTCGTGCCGGCCGTGTTGGAAGCACTGCTCGCCTCGTCGTACGGAGCCGTTACAGAGGTTGTTGCTGGCGAGGCTGATCCGTATTGCGCTCGCAAGGCACACGCTGCATCCAGCGCTCCCACGACGATCCTGACGGATGACTCTGATCTGCTGCTGTACGACATTGGTCGGGCTGGCAGGGTGGTCTTCTTCCAAGACATCAACATTGACGACCCAACGCAGGCCGTGCTGTCATACAAGCCCGACGACATCTGCGCGCGGCTGGGTCTCTCTCGTCCTGATACCGGGGCGTCACTGCGCGAGCTCGCCTATGTGCTGTCCAGGCATCCATCGCTAGAGCTCGAAGCGCTGCTGACCAAGACTCGCCGCCTCGGTCCTTCACAAGCCTTTTTGATGCTGGAAAACCTCCACTACGGCCACTTCTGTGACCGCTACGCCTTTCCAGAAGACCTAAAGGCCGCGACCGACCAATACCCCATTAAGCACATGGACCCTCGCGTGTCCGAGGTGGTTCTGCAGTGCATGCTTTCCAACCAGGACATTATGTTCTTCCCGCCCGTGATGATGGACGACGAGGAGAGACGCCCGGCCCTGTTCGGTACCGCAAATATACGGATGACCGCCTTTTCGCTCTTACAGCTCGTCAAGCGGCCGTTTCCGGCCCGGATCATCGAGTTTACACGGGTGGAAGCGCCCGCGTTAAAGGGCGACAACCTCCGGATCCTTCCCAGGGCATTTCTCCGCCGCGCCGCGTCGTCCATGATCGACATGCTCAAGCTCGCACGGCCTCCGCCCGGGACAGGGCGGCAGCGGAGTGATATTACGGGAGCTGTCGCTGTGGCTTACCAAGGCTTTAGCACGCAGCGTTGGCGCGCCGATCATACCTTGGAGCATGAAGAGCAGATCTATGATCTGATCGAGCACACCGGCTATCTTGTCAGAGACCCGAGGACGGCGTGCTCCCGCGCCTTCGATGGAGCACTATGCATTGGCTCGCGCAGATCCAGGCGGCGCTCTATTCGCTGCGTATCCTGCAGCAGGTGGTCGCCTTTGTGCGCCAGATATCGCCGCTGGGGGACAGTCTGCCTCCGGGGACGGCGACCATGGAAAGAGCAGGGCCGGTGGTCGACCTGGCTGTCCTGGCCGAGCTGCTGGAGGAGCTGGTGCCGCCGCTCGCCGAGTTTCCCAACGTCGAGGACATGCGCGACCTTCCTGCGCGTCTAGAAGCAAGCCATGCGCTGGAGAAGATGGCAAAATTCGGGGGACTGTCCGACATCTTTTTTGACGTGTCAATGTGAAATGAGTGGCAGCAACCTCCCGGTGTCGAGCAGCCCCATGCAGAATGATATTGAAAACCCTCATCAGAGGTGTTCACAAAGGTAAGCACTCGTTAGTGGCTTTAGACTGTTGATCTAATGAACTACCTAACGTGATGGGGGATGAAAGAACAAAGTAATAGGCTGGATTGTTCTGGTGCGAACCGCCGGTGCGAAAAGCCGTCACGTATAAATAGTTTGTGCCCGGTTAGTTTCTTCGATAGGTATCCGGAAATTCGAACCTACATAGAAGGCGCCGCCGCGGTCCTACGACTTGAAAAAAAGAAAAAAAAAAGCTTCCCTTTTGCCATCATCAACAACGCCCTCAGCCATCGATCCATCATCAACAACCGCATCCGCCATGGGTGTTCCACGCCTCAAGTCAATACTGAGGCCCATGGCCGAGAAGAAGGAGCTTAAAGACCAGCTGCTCATCATCGACGGGCCATGTCTCGCTTATTATGCCCTGCATCTATGCCGCACAAAGAAATTTCTGCGTGCGGACAACCAACACCCGCTGCAGCCCGTGACGAATGCAGATGTCGGAAAGGCTGCCGTATGGGCCTTGACGGAGCTCAGACGGCGTGGCAACGACATGTAGGTTGGCTCTGTTCCTATTTTGTATGAGTGTCAAGTATGTTTGGTTGGTGGCTGACATCGCTGTCCCACTCTATCTAGCACGGCCATCTTTTTCGACGGCTACCTGCCCGAGGCCAAGCGTCATGTCCGCATGGCGCGCCGGTGCCACGAGTCCATGGAGATTGCATCTGTCCAGGAGGCATACAGTTCCGGCGATCTGCCGCCATTTGGAACTCTGGCGTCATTGCCGAACACTGTGAAGGCTCCAGCGCCCCCGTTCCTCGTTCCGGCCGTGTGCGAAGCTATTTTGTATTCGTCATTTGGACCATGATTGAAGATTGTGCCCGGTGAAGCCGATGTCTACTGCGCGTCGGAAGCGCGCCGTTTTGTCGGTCACTTTAAAACGATTCTCACAAGCGACTCGGACCTGCTAATTCACGATACCGGTCCCTCGGGCAAGGTTGTCTTCTTTGACGACCTCAACATCAAACAGAGCTTGCTTGACCCCGACTCCTTATCGGCGTCGCCTGTTGTGCCTCCGATCATGGCCAAGATGTACGAACCTGACTTTATCGCTTGTCATCTGGCCCTTACCCCGCCCGGCGATGTGCCGTCTCTCCGCGAGCTGGCATTTGTGCTGTCTGAGCATCCTAGCAAGGACCTGAACGACCTTCTAGACGACGTTTGCGTTTTCCAGCCTATGCCGGCCATCACATTCCAAGAAAACCTTCGCTACGCCAGATTCTGCGACCGATACCGTCCCCTGTGCGGATTGCACGATGCCTTGGACCACAGCATCGATTCCATGCACCCCCGCGTGGCCGAGGTGGTGCTGCAGTGCATGCTGTCTAATCAAGGAGTGATGTTCTTCCCGCCACTGATGCTGGACGACAAGAACCGCGCACCAGCATCCAAGGTGTCCCAAAACATCCGCATGGCCGCCTTTTCGCTTCTGCAGCTACGGGGCCGTAAGAGGGTGCCGTTCCCGGCTATGGTGACAGAGTTTACGCGCATGGAAACGCCTACCTCGAGCGGCGACGGCATTCGAATCATCCCCGACCAGCTTCTCGGCCGCGCGGTGCTGTCCCTGATCGACATGCTTCAGCTGGCCCAGGCTCCGCCGGGCCAAAGGCCCTACAGCCCCGACATCGTGGGAGCCATTGTCGTGGCGCACCAGAGCATGGCCATCCTAGAGTGGACGGGCGACCTGCAGGATGGGTCCGAGCCAGAGCCCAGCACGAGCACCTATGGTCGCGTCCTGCGCCACGAAACGCCCGCCAACGGTGTCTTTGAGCGCCTCACTTGGGGCATCATGCACTGGTTCGCCCAGATCCAGACGGCGCTCTACTCGCTCAAAATCCTGCGCCAGGTGGTCCGTGAACTGTCCACACATGGACATCGAACGAGAGAGCTCCAAGTCGACCTGCGCCCTCTGACGAAGCTGCTGGCTGAATTGGTGCCCAACCTTGCCGATTTCCCCACGATCAACGACATGCGCGACCTTCCAGCACGTCTCGTGTCAAGCGGCGGGCTCGAGCGCCTGGCCAAGGCAGCCAAATGGAACATGGAAGAGATTGTGTTCCTTGGCCTTGCCTTGGATAAGCCCGCGGATGGGCCCTTGGATGGGCCATCTCCGGCAGCGGCCATCCAGTCCAAAAAGCTCAAAAGGGCCCGCGTCAGGAGGAATCGAAGACGGCGTAGGCCCAACGCAGGACCCCAATGGAAGGCAGGGCCTATTTTGAGATGATGGGGCCAACAAGTCTCGGCCCTTGGCCATGGAAGGAGGAGATACCATATTTCGCTTCTCATGTTCTTGATTGCCGATCACTTGGTGGAAGGGAGAGGGCTGTCATGAAAGGAGGGAAAAGGAGGGTGTCGTGATGGAAGAGGATGCCAAAAAAGGCCATGGCGCATCAATGCAAGTGTACGATAATTTCAATGTACGATACTTTGACCTGTCTGTCGCCGCGCGTGCAGAAAGTGTGTGGCTGGAAGAGAAATCGGTCAGGCTGGTGGTGATATTGTTGTCAGTGCTTTCAAGTATTGTAGTCGTAAATGGCCAGTGGAAGCCAAAGAAGCGCTGTAGATGTCGCCTAATGACGCTGCGCGCATGCTGTAAACCACCGCGTTTACGCGTAAAGTGCTGCTGAAAGCGCAAGCGGTCCACTTTATCCATCGCAGTTTGCGCCAGGTCATTGGCCAGACCCCCTGTATTAGAGTTTTGTTTCCCAGCGCGCTGTGGGTCCCCGTCGCGTCTTGCGAGGGCAGCAGCGTGGTAGTTGGTAATTTGCAAAAAGGCTGGCGACGACAGGAAACCGCGTCCAGTCGCGCGCAGTCAACAAGAAAAAGAGAGACACACGCCACTCCCCTCACATCACCATTTCTCACGGACACCGGGTAGCTGCTGCTGCAACTTTGCATTGATATCACGGCGGAAAGCTTTTTTTACATTGTTTGATTATTTGTGTTGCGTTCACAGCGTTGCGTCTGGCATTGCATCAGCATCGTTTCGTTTCGTCTTTACATCGTCTCGAATTATCACATCGTCACCAAACCAGCAACCGCTAGATACTACCAATTCGACATCAGCATCTCTTGACAGCACCTTTCATCTCCCCGGCTCCCGCCGAGCAGCATGTATCTCCCGCGCGAGCTCATCTCGAAGCTCTACCTGCACCTGCAAAATGCACGACATCCGCTTTCGCCGCCCGTCCTTTTGCTCGTTGCCCTCGAGCCCGATGCGCTGTGTGCGTGCCGCATCCTGACGAGCCTGCTCAAGCACGACTACATCCCGCACAAGATCCAGCCCGTGGCAGGCTATGCCGACCTCTCGCGCATCGGCCGCGACCTGGTGGCGCCCATGATGACGACGCGCGGCGGCAACGGCGGCGTGGTCGTCTGTCTAGGCGTGGGCGGCACGGTCGATCTGGGCACGTTTTTCGGACTGGAAGACGACGAGCAGCAGCAGCCCGAGTCGGGAGGCGAGGAACAAGCGTTTGGCGGCGTCGAGGTGTGGATTCTCGACTCGCACCGGCCATGGAACCTGAGCAATGTGTTTGGCGGTTTCCCGCTGGAGTCGCCCGGTCACTCCTTTTCGGCAGACGGCGACAGTTCGTCTTTGACGCAGTCGGCACGAGCGCCGGTGGGCGTGAGCCGAGGGCGCGTTGAGCGGTCGTACAGGCCGGGCAAGGGCGGTCTGATTGTGTTTGACGACGGCGATATTGAGGACGACCTGGGCAAGGAGCGGGATGCCTACATGGCCTTGGCCGATATGCCCGAGGTGGACGAGGACGAGAATGACGATTTGGGGGATACCGAGTCGGAGGGGGAGGATGAAGCAGAGGATGAGGATGAGGACGAAATGGAAGCGGCGCCGCGGGCTGGGCAAAAACGCAAGTCGTGGCTGGAAGAAGACAGCGACGAAGACGAGCGGCCAGCACAACGGAGGAGGAGCAATTCGGTGAGTTTTGGGGAGAGTCGGTGGGCATTCGCAAAAGACATTCATCGAGTACTGACCCTCTTCCTTTCTTTCCCCTCCAGTCGACTCCCATACCAGAATCACGGCCAAAATCGAGGCCATTGCTGTCGATGCGACCGGCCAATGGTAGTACCAGCGGCGCCGACGACTTTGACTCGAGCATCCCCCCTCACGCATCCAACACGACGGCCATGACGGCAGCCACAAGATCCAGCAAAAAGAAGCAGCCGTCGGCGCGCACGCTGCGTCGACGACTGCTGCGTCTGCGCAGCGAGAACGAAGACGTGCTGCGCAAGTACTACCGCATGGGCGCGTCGTACTCGGAACCCATCTCGTCCATGGTGTACTCGCTGGCCTCGGAGCTCGGCCGCGAAGACAACGACCTGCTGTGGCTCACCATTGTCGGCGTCACGTCCATGGAGCTCTACGGCAAGTCGTCGGCCGGCCTGTCGGTGGCTGTGCGCAACGACAGCACTCCCTTGACGGGCTGGATGGGCCAGCGCGGCGCGCGGATCCGACAGCTGCTGCGTGACGAAGTGCGGCGTCTCAACCCGCCGGATCCGCCGAGCAGCAGCGGTGTTGGCGCATTGGGCGGTAGTGGCCAAGGTGGTGTCGGTATGGGCGGCGGTGTCGGCGGAAGTTGGGAGATGGCCGGCATCATTCCGACGACGGCGCGGTCGCCCGAAGACACGAGCATCCGGTTGTCGCCCGAACCAAAGTTTCTGCTGATCCGCCACTGGAGCCTGTACGACAGCATGCTGCACTCGCCGTACTTGTTCTCGCGGCTCAAGATGTGGAGCGAGACGGGCCTGAAGCGGCTGCACAAGCTGTTTGCCAAGATGGGCGTCAGCCTGGTGCAGTGTCGGCAGAGCTATGCGCACATGGACATGGTGCTCAAGCGCGAGCTGCGCGTCAAGCTGCTCAAGTATGCATCGCTCTACAACCTGGACGGCATGGTGCCGACCATTGACACGGACGGCAAGGACCGCGCTGGTGCCAAGGACGGCTGGGGTTTTGTGCGCAGCTGGGGCTGGCGCGCGACGCTGAGCGCGCAAGACGTGGCCGTCGTCATTGGTGCCCTGCTGGAAGTGGGCAAGCACCCGTCGGCGAGCGGAGGAGCCGGAGGAGGAGCATCGGGGGCATCTCAACAAGCTGTCCATTCTGCGGCCGACTATGACGACGTCGAAGAAGACGACTCGGAAGAATGGGTGCCCCGATTCTGGGATGCCTACGATGCCTTGGAAAGGTGAGCTAGTCTTGGATATGTCTTGCCGACATTTACGTCTCGCCTTCATGTTTGATCCCTTCTAACCCATTTAGTATCGAATGTCTCAAGGAAGGCCTCCCGACGGCCAAGTTCCTCCATCGAGCCATCTTCAACACGGGCACGGCCCTGATCAAGAAGAAGCAGATTACGCATCTCCACGCCTTCCGCATGTGCATTGTCAAGGAAGGCCCCGATGCCGCCGTCTTCAACCACCCGGGCGCGCTGACCAAGCTGGCGCTGTGGGTGGGCGAGGCGCTGGCCGAGCAGGAAAAGGATGCCACGGGCCGTCTGGGCCACGGCGGACGAGGCACGCCGCTCGTCGTGGCATCGCTCAATGAGAAGCGCGGCGTCTACGTGATTGTCGGCACGGGCGGTGGCGGCGGCGCAGCAGCTGCAGCGGCCAACAACGGGAGAGACAAGGGCAAGAAGCAGCAAGAAGCGAAAGCGGCCAAGGAAGCCAAGGCGAAAGCGAAAGCCAAGGCCAGAGAAGCCCGGAGAGAAGCACGGCGTGCCGCCAAGGAAGAAGCCCGGCAAAGGCGAGCACAAGTGAACGATGACGACGATGACGAGGAAGAGGACGAGACGGAAGAGGAGGATAGCGAGAGTGATGACGATGACTCCGAGTCGGACTCTGACTTGGAAGAGGAAGAAGAGACGCCTCGCGGGTTCGGTCTCAACCGGTTTGGCACGGCCTTTCAGGATGTCGTCGCCGAGACCAACGCGCGCGTCCGCATCGACAGCTTTGAGCACTGTGTTGTCGAAGTGAAAAAGGAAGACCTCGGCGGTTTTCTCGAGAGTCTCAGCATGAAGGCAGTTGTCGGATAAGAGGGGGTGTGGATGATGGGGGGGTGGACGTATGTGAAAGTGTTTTTGTTTGCTCCTTTTTCGTTTTATTTTCTCTTTTTTTGCATATTGCATCTCTAGCCGTTTTCAACGAACTCATGATTGTACAACCATTTCTTTACTCCCGTATGTTTCCACTACTTGGACGTCGATGACGTATATTGCCCCCTCATTCTCAGGGTCCTGGTCCCTGCTTGTCCCCATCGCCAAGATGGGCTTATGTAACACAACATTTCTTGGCTGTCTTTTCACGGTCTTTTCGATCTTTTATGGTCCAACATGCTCGATTTACGCTCCTTCCTGCCATATGTGATGCTGCCATACAAGTAAAGATACAGATCAAGACACCCCAAATGTCCCACCTGCCAATCATATCTGCCATCACCGAGTTATGCCCCGCTTTTGATTTCAAAGACGACCAGTGAAAGATAGTATGCACACCTTCCCTTTTCACCTCCCTCTTACCTTCGGCCGCCAGCCGCCCGCCGCTAAAAATCCATCTCCCCCCTCCCCTAGAACGAGTACGGCGTAGTGACCCGCTGCGCCATGCTTCCGCCGGCAAGAACGGCCACCGTGAAAAGGTGGTGTGTGCAGTGAATAGCGGGCGCCTGACCCTTTTGACCCTTTTGCCCCCCCTCCCCTTTGTAACGGGCGAGTCCCGCAGCAGCACAAGAACACAATTGCATAGCACCGAGCACAAGAGCACCAAACACAAGAGCACCCCCACAGCCGCCCATAGGCCCATTGCTTAGCTGCCTGGACCGCCAGGATTACTTACTTACCCTTGACGCTGTTCCATGCCTATACGCACCACTCCAATCCCCTCCTTCCTCTTTCAACCATCACCCACACCCACCACACGCCCCCCCTTTCCCTTTCCCTCGCGTCTCGCATACGAAAACCATCGACGTTCTTTTTTTTTCCTGGATTTAATTGTTACTGCTAAAAAGTCCACCTCGACCTCGAGCACGAGACACAGCGACACGGCCAAAGTGAACAGCGAAAAACAAAAAGGCCAACAGCCAAAAGCGATAGCGACAGCCGGTCCTCCTTTCCCACTCGACGAAACTCGACGACTTGACGCCACTCGACATCGCTCGAGACAAGTTTCCCCCCATAAGCCCGTCCAACGCACCTCTCTTTTTCGCATCACCTCGACCAGAAAGAAAACGAAAACGGTCCAGGCAGCCAGGATCAGCACCTTTTAACGCTTTCGTTTTCATTGTGTCGTACCTTTCTCTCTACTCGCGCTTCGACCTCGAGGAGCAGCAGCTGTTTTTGCGACAAGGGGCGATCCAAAGCAACAGAGACAACCAAAAATACAGCCGAGCCCCTCCTTTTTTGCGCGGCGCGTCGCAAGTCAGAAAGACCTAGAGAATATAAGAACATCAGAACATCAGAACATCCAAGCAGCAGCTTGAGCAGCAAAGGCAACATCACACATCATGGGCAAATCGTGCGTCTCTTTCTTTGCTTGCTGTCCTATCTCTCCTCCCCCATCTCCCCAGTCTAACTCTCCTAGGCAATCAAAACTCTCGCCCGACCAGCTGGTCGAGCTGCAAAAGTCGACACACTTTGACAAGAAGGAGCTGCAGCAGTGGTACAAGGGTGAGTGAAGACGAGGTGAACCTGTTTTCAGCTCTCTGCTAACACCCCCCCCCCCCCAGGCTTCCTCCGCGACTGCCCCTCGGGCATGCTCACCAAGGAAGAGTTTCAAAAGATCTACCGCCAATTCTTCCCCTTTGGCGACCCCTCGTCGTTTGCCGACTATGTCTTCAACGTCTTTGACAGCGACAAGTCGGGCACCATCGAGTTCAAGGAGTTTATCTGCGCGCTGTCCGTCACGTCGCGCGGCCGCATGGAGGACAAGCTCGACTGGGCCTTTCAGCTCTACGACATTGACGGCGACGGCAAGATTAGCTACGACGAGATGCTAAAGATTGTCGAGGCCATCTACAAGATGGTAAGCCCCCAGGCCCCGGTGTCTGTTTTTATTCCCTCGCTAACCACTCCCTCCCCCCCCCCCCCCCCCCCCC